>JZKD02S2329611.1:194623-218068 GCA_000966675.3 Picea glauca
AAAACAATAATGAGTCATATTTACATCAAACACTATTGGGTCCATTACCCAAACCTTTGTGCTACGGGTCTTTCTTCAAGGGTTGACATCAATGACAACCAACATTAATCAACAACTTCCCCCTTCTTTCTTGTTTTTGTCCAGTTGGCTTGCCAATTCCAATTTTCATTGAGGTGAAAATTAGTTCCACAGGGTGTAGAACTATATGAAACGACGATTTAGGCTCTAGTGTAAGGGTTGGAGGTGATACGTACAACATAGGTATTCCCAAGATAATTCCTAGGAGGCTAAGTTTGGTCATCACTAGATGTCCCACAACTCTTGATGGTCAAAAGAAGAAGTGGGTGTGAGTGATGATATTGGGTGCTTAATGGGTGCTTAATTGGTGGAAGATGGTTTGTTGAACATAGATGACATGATTGATGTATATTGGGTGGTATATGGTACTGCATTGAATAATGTTATTGTGCATACTTGGGATAAATCAATTGGAGCAACCTAAAGTGTCTCATTGTGATATGCACCAAGTAACCTAGAATATTTGAATATCCAAAGGCCCATATCAATGTATGATGGGGAACCGTGACTTTCCCTATGAGTGGGAGGATGTTGTCCAAATTAGATGTTGGTTAGGGTTTATAGTGCATGATTTGATTTATGGTGGTGATCTTATCATTATGAGGGAACATCATCATGAAAAACATTGATGAATCAATGGATTTAATATCATACATATAGATACATCCGAGGAGGATGTTGTACTTTAAAGGTCAATTTATGACCTCGATGTCTATTAAGACAATTTTAGCTCAACAAGGACATTTTGGTAAAGGACTTCTAGTTGGGATGATTGGTCATAATAAGCTTTAATGGTGATGGAAAAATGGGTAAGCTTAGAAGAGACAAAATTATTCCATACCATGGTGGACATAATGCAAGAAGATTCTCCCTCATTTATAATGAATCAATAAATGGTAATGTTCCTCATTGAGACAAGAATTTGGAAATCCACAAGGGAAGGTAGTCTAGGCTCAAGGTTATCCAAATCAAATTTATGAGTATGGAATCAAAAGGGTCGATTTCTTTGAACACTAATTACAAATAATTTATTTGAGAAGGAGATATTTGTAGGACCTTGAGAGCTGGCATGGATACAAGGGAATGGGACAGATCATTAATGATGTTATACTATGAGTGGTCCTTGCATGAGGGTTATGAATGGTACATCATAGAGGTGTCTTTGGTATACATGGTGTAGTGTTGCTACTAGGGAGTGGCATCATCAAGGGGATGCTAGTAGGAGGTTGGATGGTTTATGAATTGGTTGAAGTAAAGTAAGGGGGCATATCATATTAGTGATTGTAGGTTTGAAGTTGAATATTTTTGGAGTTCATGTCGATATTCCAATAGGAAGGATATTAGGGTTGATTAGGACTTAGAGGTTGGTATGCTCATGTTTATTAGGAGGAGTTATTGTATTCTAATGGTTAGACACAAATACTTGTTGAGGGAAGAGGTCATGTAAAATAGATGGTTGAGATGGTGGAGGAAAGGGTTACAGAAGGGAAGCTACTACTTGTGTGTTGGACACACCAACCACACTGAGAGGGGGGGGGGGGGAATCAATGTATGGATATTTTTACTCCTTTACAAAAAAACCTTAGTTAGAAATCATCGTTTACTCATCATTCATTTCATTCATTTATATCAAGTTGTATGTAAACATATATCAGCAACAAATATCATCAATAAGCCATCACCACAAGGAACACAAGATATATGTATAAGTTTCTTTTATATTAGGGACTACAATTCTTGGGGTTTTTTTCAGCAACAACTAAATAGAGAAACAACTCCACAAGAGAACCAACTTTCAATGTAAGAATCAACCTGCAAATCTCAGCACCAATCGAGAAGAGGAATCAATCCTCAACATATACCAATATGTCAATAGGTACGAGACATGTTTATACTATAGCCTTCATATGTACAAGACCTGCTTATATTGCAACACACATGTGTACCTTCCCTGACTCACTGTCAGCATGCGTACACTTTTAGAAATTAGGTTTTTTGAAACTTCAACCTTCTGGCCCTTCATACCCTTTTTGCCTTTGTCACATCCACTTATGATCTTGTCACTTCACTCTTCCTTTCACTTCCTAATTCGTACCATAACCAATCACAAACATATCTATGCCATTCAACAACCTATGCATGCTCCTCATGCATACACAATTACAGATCATGAATATCTCTCAAATAGAACTGAACTGAACTACTCAACCAACTAGCTACCATATTCAGACATCAATACATCCATACAAATAATGCATCAAGCATTCACCATACCATGAGAAAATATAAGCATGAAGACAACATGTAACCATACCATATCTTCTGTAGCATATATGAACTAGTAGACCATTGTTCTGGGAACTTGCTTCAGACTTTAGGAACCTAGCACCAACACTTTCTCAAGACTCTATGGCTTTTCCCTCATGTACGCTCCATATTATACTACCATCTTGCATATTTACGCACCCTATTGTACTGATAGCCCATGTATGTATGCACCCTATTACATTGATATCCCATGTACATCGTAGAAACTAGGGCTTTTCAGTATTTTTGAAACTCCAAAACTTTCTCCATCAATACCTTAGACTTATGAAACTTTTGATGCATCCATGAGTACCTATAATGAATCTTTCACCAAGATTAGATCTTCAATATGCTCAAAAAATTTACTCCCATAAGAGATCCTTGTTCTCTTATTTATACTTCTCCAAGTAGCTTCCTCTAGGGTTGATCATCTAACCAACTTCAACCAACTTCCTTATCTTGGGGATAACCCACTCCTAACCACTTTGTCCACTTCTAACCCACTTTGTCCACTTTTAACCCACTTTGCTACAAACAATAAATTCTCCACTTCTAGTCGCAACTAATTTATTTTTAATTGTTTTCTTGTTGCAACCACTTAACCCATGACTAGTCAACTTTCTTCTAGGAGCTTCTAGAATAATTTGACTTCTTTGACCTTCTAGATGCTTCTAGACAACATATGAGGGTTCTCCAAATTCACATGACCATAACTCTCTAATAGTGAGGAGTTATGTGACATTCCACATATCACCGGAAATGGAATGATGAACACTATCCATCAAGAATAGTATCACTTTCAAATTCATTGATATTCATTACATTATTCCACAATCTACCTTGGGTTCCTTAACCACACATCTAGGATGACTCAACCACTTAACTGTTTGGACTTCAAAAAGAGTATTCCCATGAGGGATTTCACCATAAGGGGACCACTTTGGAGTTCATCCATTTGGTACTTCCTATTAGCCATGGAAAGACAACAATGAACAACATTTACATCATCCCATCTATACATCAATCCATGACAATACATCACTATGACACCTCATTACATTATCCCCCAGACATCAATTAAATCTATGATCACATGATCCAAAAATCAATACATCAATGATACAATGACAATACTTGACATAAAATCTTTGACATCAATGACGACATAATGCAACAATCTCCCCCTTTGACATTAATGAAAATACCAACATTGATGTCACCACCAATCATTGATGGCAACATGTTTACATGGAAATTCTATTCATCAATAGTCATCTAAATCACATAAATGTGACTATCTCTCCCCCTTTGAAATCAATGGAAAATGGTATTTATATCCTTGGGGATGCTCCCTCTACCCGAAATCTCCTTGGGGTTGCTCCCCCTGTTTGAATTCCTTTCAGCTTCCTCTGAAAAATGTCTCCCATTTTGAGAAAGGGATATCATTATGATGCAATGACGAAGACATATCGCTCATGCTCCCCTTGTGACCATCACTCCCCCTGTGACCATCACTCCCCCTGGAAACATGCCTCTCCAAGCATCTAACTCTCCATCCTTCATATGATGAATATCTCCCCCTGGAATCATGTTGCTTCAACCAATCAAAAGAAAAGGAATAACCCCCCCTGTGGGTATGGCTCCCCATATATTCTCTACAAGATGAAAAATATGTTGTTACTATAATCTACTTCTGCTGAAAATGCTACTACTCAACCAGAATATAGATCAACTGCTCAGGAATGATCTGTTCTTCCTATGACGACCCTTGGACCTATCCATGCATCAGAATCATGTCATACCATACTTTATGAAGAAAAAAGATATGTCAACAGTGAATAGAGAATCATGAACAAAATATCAACCATGTACGTGATGTTCCATACCATGTGCCAACCATGCACATCAACACCATACAAAAAGATCTCATCACTGAAGTTTATATGCCAAGAATATGTGTCAAAAAGTGTACCAAGAATATATCAGGATCATCAACAAGTGCCTCTATCAATGTACCAATAACAATGTCAACATGCCAACCATGTGCCACAAACAAGTGTCGTATCACATATGATATGCCTCTATCATAAACAAAGTGCCACAAACCATGTGTCAAGATATGTATCTCAACCATCAAGCATCAAATAATGTACCAACCAAACACCACAACAAGTGTCTTAACTATCCCATACATTATTTATCAAAGTATATGCTATGAAATTAATAACAATGATGTATTTGATAGCTTGTCGACGTTTCGGATCCACAACAGGATCCATCTTTAGGACAAAAAAGCCTGAGGAAAAATAAGAGAGGAACCCTAATAAATAATGATGAGGAGTGTAGGAAACCAAAAGTCGGCTATGTGAAACCCTAGGTTTGAAAAAAATAAATTTAAAGGTAATTAATAGAGGTTTTG
Organism: Picea glauca; assembly: GCA_000966675.3. Taxonomy (NCBI): domain Eukaryota; kingdom Viridiplantae; phylum Streptophyta; class Pinopsida; order Pinales; family Pinaceae; genus Picea; species Picea glauca. The sequence continues at coordinate 199,428 of JZKD02S2329611.1, forward strand.
TTAATTAATAAATTATGTGGTTTAATTTAATAATCCAGATGGTGTTATTATTATTATTAATTTCTATGCTAATTATAGGTGAATTAGGGTTAATTTATTGAGGTAGTAATAATATTATTATTGTTATATTAGTAGTAGAAAATTATATGTTGGTATTAATTAGGTTAGTCTTGGAATTTAATTTTAATTATCCAATTGATGTTGGTAATTATTAAAGTATTATGTTGGTTCAAGGTTAAGTTAGATTTAATTTGTAAAATTGGTAATAATAACATTATTATTAATGTATGTCATAAGGAGGTATGTTGGTATAAATTAGTGTTAATTTGTGAAATGGTAATAATACTGTTATTATTAATGTTATTGCTAATTTATAGGTTAAATTAGGGTTAATTTATTATAAAAGTAGTATTAATATTAATATTGATGTATTAGTGGAAACATAATATATGTTGGTATTAATTAATCTTGGAATTTTAATTTAAATATCTAAATGATAGTAATTTATTAAAGTATTATGCTGGTTTTTTTGGTTTAGTTTGTAAGATGGTAATAATAATGTTGTTATTAATGTATATTATAAGGATTATAATAAGTTATGTTGGTATAAATTAGGTTGGTATAGGTTAATAAGTTGGAAAAAAGTTATTTTTATTTTTATATTTTTATTTTCGACAGTGTAGGGGAGAAGATAGAAAAAGTCAAAAGTCGGTTCAAGTGAAACCTAAAAGTGTGCTACATGCAGCCCTAGGATTCAATAAGTTTTTATGATAGTTAGGTTGGTTTTAATAATCAAGTTAGGTTAAGGTTCAGAACTAGTAAGGTGTGAGTTCTAGAGTCCTGAGGATAAGGTTAATAATGTTTTCTTTCCCGAATGAGCGGGATCCAACTTTCACTAATCTCTAGTCCATTGTCTCTATTTAGGTTATTGAGATTTTTGATGATTTCGATTGCTTCTCTAATTCGTCTTTTAAGGAGATGGTCTTCTTTAGCTAAGATTTTGGTGTCTTCTAGGTGTATATGATGCTTACTTGTGAGAGAGTGTTCGGCTAGTGCTGAGGTGTGAGTTCGTTCATTCTTGATGTCAGCACTATGCTCTTTAATCCTAGTGTTAAAAGAGCAACATGTTTCTCCAATGTAGCATTTGCCACAAGAACATTCTATTATGTATACTCCTTTGGAATTATGTTGGTCAAGCTTGTCCTTAACATATCTCATTTTCTGTTTAATGGTATTGAGTGGTCTGAATGAGGTCTTGATCTCCTTCTTGTTAAGGATTTTTGTGATTTTATCAGTGACTCCTTAGATGTAAGGGAGGTAGGTAGTGAGGCTCGGGGTTTGGTTGTTTCTTTGTTGAGGTCTTTTATTTTCTTTTTCTTTTTCTAGGGATTTCTTTATTGCGTTCTCAATCTCTTTTTCTTTGTAACCTATGTTTTTGAAGACTTTGTGAAGGTGATTTTTCTCTTGTTCTAGGTGTTCTTTATCTGAAATCCTTATGGCTCTTATGGATAAGGTGTTAAGAACTCCTAATTTTTGGTTGGGGTGATGATGGGAACTGGCGTGAAGGTATTTTTCGGTGTGGGTCTTTTTTCTGTAAACTGAATGTCCTAATTTTCTATCTTCTTTTCTGTTGATTAGTATGTCTAGGAAAGGGATGGTACCATTTTCTTCACGTTCCATTGTGAATTTAATGTCTTTGGATATATTGTTGATGTGGTGGAAGAATTTATTTAGCTCTTCTTCCCCATGGGGCCAAAGTACATTAGTATCATCAACGTAACGTTTCCATCTTAATGGTTTCAAGGGATAGGAATCTATGGATTTCTTCTCAAAGCTTTTCATGTAAAGATTCACAATGATGGGGGAAAGCGGAGAGCCCATGGCTACGCCACTAGTCACCACATAAATATAAATGAACAATGATGTATTTTAACCAAGTACTATCACCCACAATCATCTGCCATCTACAAGTGCATCAACCATGCACCAAACATGTATTACTACCTGCACCATAGCAAGTGCATCAATCATGCACCAAACTTCAACAAGATGAACCACAGTCAAGATGTGTTCCCATATGTATTCCATATCAACCATAAACCATGTGCCAATCATGTTTCTAAGAAGTTCCTTAACCAATGTACCGAGTATGTACCAATCATGCATCAACTATAGATCAAGCTATGACTCATCAATGATGTACAACATAATCACCTCATCATCTCATCAACTACATGTTCCAATATGTAGCTCAACCACATTCCAAACGCATGAACCAAGAAATCCAACAAATATGCCTCTAACAATACATCATAAGATATATCAATGGAGCTCACATATGTACCATCCATTATCATGACATATCTGTCTCAAAAACCATTCACTACAACAAGTAATAAGCAGACAATAGTATCTCTAAACATGTACCAAAAGTGTGCCTCAATGATATCTCTAGATAACATCACATCATCATGATATATCTCATAACCAAAGTGTCATAACTTCACTTTCATAACCAACATTGTTCTTCAACAGAAAATGCCTCAATCTATACTCTAGAGTTAGTATTATGCATCCAGGATAGGCATGAAGCATATGCTTCAACACTCAACCATATTTCATCACCATACATACATGAAACATACATGAAACCATATAATCATGAAAATATGCAACAAACCATGTTAGACCGTGAAAAATAGAGTTGTATCATCAAATCATGCTGCACTCATCTGTATAGCCTTCTTTTCTAGGATTTTACCACAGATACATGGCATGTTACACAGACATCTCACGTATGTACACGACCTATCTATAGTTCAACTTGTATATGTACGTGACTTCTTCCACAGGAGCCTATGTATGCTTATGAAAATTTCAAGATTGAGCTTGCCTCATGGCTTCCTTTCTGTTCTGGTTGTTCAGTCTTATTCACCCACTTTTGAAGGTGTATCAGCTTCTCATAACTTGAGCTCTAAGCTTCCATATTTTCAAGAGTGTCTTCCTTTCTAACTTCATGTTTTATTTTTGTCATGCTATATGAAGCACTCTTCATGGAATGTCTTCTTGTGTTCCATCAATCCTAGGATTTGTGGCCAAACCCACTGCAACTGTATCATCTCATGGTGTGACAATGAGAAGCAATGTGTCCCACTTGATTACATATCCAACACATTAGGGTGTTATGAAACCTTACATTATATTTCCTTGCATAATGTCTGCAATCCAAAGCTTTGTGGCAATATTCATTACATGAGTAACAGTGACCATGAAAAAAAAAATCATACCTTTGATTTGGTGTCCACTTTGAAGGTGTCTCTCTTATGAATTTTCTTTGAGGTGTAAAGATGGATTCTTGATGTCTTCCTTGCTTTGTTATTTTTAAGGTTTCCATGATTTGTGTAGATGGTTGACTTGCATCAATTCTTCCTCTGTTTGAGAGTGAAGGACTTACCTCATAATTCTTAGAAGTGCTAGCTTCAAGATGTATAGCTTCCTTGTTGTATCCAAGACCTGATTTATCATTTGGAGATCTTTGGCTATCTAGGATCTCATCCAATATTGTTGAGTTGTTCATGAACTTTACGTGAGTGTTTGACTTCTCTACTTTCTTTCTAATATCAATAACTTCATCTTCCAACTTATGGCATGGCTCTTCCTTTTCATTTACTTGATTCTTCAATAGTTCCTCTATTCTTTTGGCTTCTTCAATTTTGGTCTTAAGATTGAAATTAACTTCAAGAATTTTTCTTAGTTCATCATCTACCTTCTTCTTTTCTTCTACTTGATTAATTATTTCATTCTTTAGTCTTTTGATCTCTTCTTCTTTTTCTTCTAATTGAGTCTTTTTTATTTCTTCTTGTTCCTTGAGCATTTGCTTTAGTTCCATGATATGCTTTGGGTATTTTTCTAGGACTTCTTAATGCATTTTTCAAGATACTCAGAAGAAATTGAATAATGTCCTATTTCCATGCTAACATCACCTAACTCAAATAAAACTTTTTCTTTAAACTTCAACAACTCTTCTTCTTCATCTACACAATCTTCTACTATATTTTTGTCTTCATTTGTAAGAGAATATTCAACTTCACTAGGAGTATTGTATTCAAATGATTTTGGAGAGTCTTTACCTTCATTGTCCTTGATGGAATTGTCTCATTTGTGTTTATATACCTTCTATATATTCAACCATAGATCCTTGGTGGAAGTACATTCTCCCATGCTTTCTTTGACAAAACTTGAGAGTCCATTAAAAATGGTCTTGAGAGCTAATGCATCATTTTTCTTTGCTTCCTTTTGTGTTGCAAACTTTGACGTATTATTCAAGGGAATTGATCCACCAATAGATGCATTCCAAATGCATTTTCCTTTTTCCTTCAAAAACAATTTCATTTATGTTTTCCATGTCGAGTAATTTGTCTCATCAAAGAGGGGAACTTCATCTGCATGTTCATCCATTTGTGTGTCCATGGATCTCCTTCAAGATTGTAAGGTTTATTATAAAAGCCTTCTCCAATACCAATTGTTGGACACACTGACCACACTGAGAGGGGGGGGGGTGAATCAGTGTAGGGATCTTTTTACTCCTTTACAAAAACACCTTAGTTGGAAATCACCATTTACTCGTCATTCATTACTTTCATTTATATAAAGTTGTATGTAAATATATATCAGAAACAAATATCATCAATAAGTCATCACCACGAAGAAAAAAAGGGACACAAGATATATGTATAAGCTTATTTTATATTATAGACTACAATCCTTGGGGTTTTTTTCAGAAACATCTGAATAGAGCAACAACTCCACAAGAGCACAAAATACCAATGCAAGACTCAACCTGCAAATCTCAGCACCAACCGAGAAGAGGAATCAATCCTCAACAGACACCAATCTATCAACAAGTACACGACTTGTTTATACTACATCCCGCGTATGTACGTGGCCTTCCTATATTGTATCACGTGTATGTACGCACCCTGGCCCACTATCAACATGCATACACTTTCATAAATTAGGGTTTCTAAAACTTCAAGCTTCTATCTCTTCAGACCCTTTCTTCCTCTGTCACATCCAATTCTGATCTTGTCACTTCACTTTGCCTATCACTGCCTAATTTGTACCATAACCAATCACAAAAATATATATGCCATCCAACAACCTATGCATTCTCCTCATGCATACACAATTACAGATCATGGACATCTCTCAAGCAAAACTGAACTGAACTACTCAACCAACCAAATATAATATTAAGACATCAATACAACCATACCAAGAATGTCTCAATCATTCACCATACCATAAGAAAATATAATCATGAAGAAAACATATAACCATACCATATATTCTGTAACAGATATGAAACAATATACCACTATTCTCAGAACTTTCTTCAAACTTCAGGAACCAGGCACCAACACTTTCTCAAGCTTCTATCGATTTTCCCTCATGTACGCTCACTAATATACTTTCGACCCATGTATTTATGCACCCTATTGTACTAATAGATCATGTACGTATGCACCATATTACATTGATATCTCATGGACATAATCACCCTATTACATTCATAGACCGCGTACATCTCATAAACTAGGGGTTTTCAGTATTTCTGAAACTCTGAAACTTTCACCATCAATACCTCAGACTTACGGAACATCCGATGCATCCATGAGTACCTGCAATGAATCTTTCACCAAGAATAAATATTCAATATGCTCAAGATATTTACTCCCATAAGAGATCCTTGCTCTCTTATTTATACTTCTCCAAGTAGCTTCCTCTAGGGTGTATCATCTAACCAACTTCAACCAACTTCCTTCTTTTGGGGCTAACCCACTTCTAACCACTTTGTCCACTTCTAACCCACTTTGCTACAAATAGTAAATTCTCCACTTCTAGTTTCAACTAATTTATTTTTAATTGTTTTCTTGTTGCAACCACTTAACCCATGACTAACCACTTTTACTAGTCAAATTTCTTCTAGGAGATTCTAGAATAATTTCACTTATTTGACCTTCTAGGGGCTTCTAGAAAACATATGAGGGTTCTCCAACTTCACATGGCCATAACTCTCTAACTGTGAGGAGTTATGTGACGTTCCACATATCACTGGAAATGGAATGACGAACACTATCAATCTAGAATAGTATCACTTACAAATTCACTGATCTTGATTAAATTATTCCACAATCAACCTTGGGTTCCTTAACCACAAATCTAGGATGACTCGACCATTTAACCATTTGGAATTCAAAAAGTGTCTTCTCGTGAGGGATTTCACGATAAGGGGATCACTTTGGAGTTCATCCATTTGGTACTTCCTATCATCATTGACAATACAACAATGACCAACCTTTACATCATCCCTTCTATAAATCAATCCATGACAATACATCACTATGACACCTCATGACATTATCCCTCACACATCGATTACATCTATAATCACATGATCCAATGATCAATACATCAATGATAAAATGAAAAACTTGACATCAACTCTTTGAAATCAATGACAACATAATGCAACATTGTGGAGGGTTTGAGGTCCTAGTTGGACATCATTTCCTTCATTATTTTGTATTTTGAAATTTGGTGAAAATGATGAGTGTAATGGTTGAACTCACCACATAACACATAATGGAAGTTAGTTCTAAAACCATTGTTCTTTTTTTGTTTGGGTTGATTGTTGTTACTAGTAATTTGATTCTAGTTATTGGTGTTGGTGTTTCTCCCAACATTGTTGTTTGAGTTGGGGGCATTTCCCCCAGTCCTTGATTAGGGTTTTTCTTGTTCTTCCCTTTCTTGTTTCCATTATTCTATGAGTTTGGTGAATTAACCAGATTTAGTGGCTCAAATTCTTGGATTTTTTAAGTCGGTGAAGGTTGAAAAAATTAAACAACAGTGTGTTGCTAAGTAGGCGATGGTGTTGTAGCATTCGATGGGGGACTAGGGAATGGGTAGTAAGCATTTCCTTGTGGGGGGATACCATACATGTTATAATATGTGGATGCCCCTCCGCTATATTTTTTACTGTTTCATAAGGGTCCATACATGTGTGATGAAGCATGTGCACTAGGAGAAGGTATGCTAGGTCCTGAGTGTGAGGGATTGTGATGAACTTACATATTGGAGGGGTTACTATGGGCCATGATTTTATGCATGTATGAAATGATAAAATAATTTTGAGATGTGTTGGCTCCATGATAATGGTTACCATAATGGCTAGTATGTAAAGGGATGGGACCCCATATGGGTTGTTGACATGGGTCACGAACCCTATCAAAGCATTCATTGAATGATATGTTTGAGGAGTCTCTTGCTCAGATGCAAGGAAAGTGTGGGGGCCATCAGGTATGATTGTGTATAAATACCCAAAATGGGAATAAATTAGATCAAAGTGTTTTGATTTGAGGATGGCCTCATATTTTTTTGAGGCATGGTAGTGGCCATGTCTTTGGAAATTAAAAACAAGAGAGCTTTCAAAAAGAAATCCAAGAGGATTTTTTTCTTGATTTGAATTTTACACAAGCTACACTGATGAAACCATTCATGGATGTGATATGTGATATATTTCAAGTTTGTTTTCCAAAAGTCATTAATAATTTCCAATATCTTGTTATGATGAATCAATGTTTAAAAAATTGTCAAGACTGCATTTGCTAATGATGCAAAGTTTTCATGTGATTCTACTAATTCATCAATGTACCACTTGGCCAATGGTTTGGTGAGAGTTTTTTAAACAACTTGAGCCAACTGAAATCATATGTGATGTTATTAGATGAGCACCATAGATGAAAATTCATGATATGGTTAACTAGGTCCATGCCTTATTTTCCCTCAAATTTTGGAATATTGAGGGAAGTTTTGTTGGCATGGGTGGCCAAATCGGTTTGTGTAAAATGGGGTCATTTGTGATATTTGTAAAATCAAGGAGACTTAGTTTGGCCATATATGGTAATCTAGCATACTGATGTGGGGTTGGGGGTGGTGGGAACAACAAAGAAGGTGGTGGTAGACCTTCCATTGAGTCCACTTGATGGGAGCCTATGTTGGATGGCAATGTGCATACAAGAGGGTACCTAGGAGGAGTTGACCTAACAAGGATAATATAAGAAGATCTGATCCTAGAAATTCCACACCAAGAGATAAGTGCAAGGGGTTTGTGGATGGTTTAACTGGTGAAATAAAAAGACCAAGAATGACTCATATTAGTAAAGAAAGGATTTTCCAACACTGAGAAAGCCAAGGTGACTTAGGCTTCTAAATAATTCCTAGTTGTATGGGTGATGTGTGATACTCAAGTGGATAGTAGCTTCAAATAGTGATAATATAATGGAGATATAAAAAAAAAATATGTGAGAAAATGAAATATATGTGCCTATGGTGAAAAAATATTTTAAGGTATTTCACTTTAAATCACATCTGTTTTTATGTAGGAGGATTTTTTTGCACAATGGTTTTGAAAAAAGAAAAGAGCGTATGTCCTGTGACTCTAACATTCTTCCACTCAAATGTAACTATGATTTCCAAAATATATCAATGGATAGAGAATGGATTTACTGAAGATGTCTAGAGAGGGTATGAAAGAGTCATCTATAGTGAAGGGAAGTGGGGGCATGTCTTGATGGAGTTGGTGACATGTTCCAAGGGCCAACTCTATTTGAATTAGGTGCAAATGAAACCCGCAAATTCCACTTATGTGGAAATCCTAATTTTGGCCACTAAGACACATTTATCAAGTGCAAGCAAGGGACTCTTAGCATTGAGAAGTTAAGAATTGTAGTCAAACAAGAGTTGGGTAGCTCAAGGAGACTTGTGGAAACAACCTAACTTCAAAATATGACCCAATAGTGTATCTCCTTGCCTTGGATTTTTCACACTTGACATAAAGGAATTGTAAGATCCCTTGTGATGTAGGAGCATCCATACCAAAGGCGCTTGAGGAGGAAAAGTCAATGACCAACACAAATTTTGAAGAAACAAAAAGCTTGAAGGAGGTGGCATGTTTGAAAGTTTTGATGTGGGTGTAATTAAAGTATTATTAAAAGAACAAGAAGATGAACCCTCAATGAAAGATCAAGGAGGATTGTATTTCTGTCAATGTATTTATGGACATTACAAATCTGTATCTTTTTGCTCTTATCTGCATATGCCTATCATTTATTATATGAGGCCTTAGTAGTTAATAGTATTAATTTGATAAGCTAGCACTTAAATGATTGGAGGGAAAAATCTAGATGAGATTCTCTTTGTAAAGAATATGTAAGCTATATGTCCTATTATTATGGTAGGAAGGGGATAGATATGTAGTAGAGATTATTGAAGAAGTTGTTGAGAAACCCCCTATGTACAGAGCACTCAAATTTATATAACAGAGAAAGGTTTGATCCAAGTTCATGGTGTGTTATGTTCATTGTGTTCATCTTATGAATGGTATGGTTGTTATTTGATTTTAGTCTCTATTTTTTGTTTTCTTTATGCTTATGAATGTTGAGTGTATGATTCTGTGAGGAACAATAAGTTTTATATGTTTCTCTTCCTGAGAAAACTTGCAAGGAGTGAAATGTTAGCCCGCAAGGAGTGCGTTGACAGGTTTCAAAGTTAATCTCATAAAGCTCAGGAGGGATATCGGGGTTTCACTAGCAGTAGGAGTGCAAGGTGTGCATAGAAGCTAGGCCATTTGTTGGACTCATTAATCTAAGGAAATGTTGGAAAATTCTTTGTTGCAAGGAATGAAAAGAGGTGGGTAGATTTTCTGAGAGACAAAGAATGCTTGGGGAAGTCTGCAAGGTGTGTGAGGAAAAAAACCCAGAGGGTCTCTGAGTTTGCAATGAAGAGTAAGCTTAGAAGAGATCGCGAGTACTTTTTTCCAAGGGAGTAGTTAAGCTCAAGAAAGATAGAGGTTCCACAATTGAGGCAGAAGGGAACTCAAGAGTTTAAGTCGCCCTCGAATTTCATAAAGCTCGGGAGGAGAGCGGTCTTTTAGATTGGTGGTTGAAAAGTACTTAGGAAGTTCCTAAGGGTTGAACCTTTGAAAGACACAAAGGGGACGTAGAATTTTCAGTGTGCAAGAGTTGAATCTCAGGAGAGTTAGCGGCGTATAACTCTTCCAGAGGGGAGATTTACCAAAGAATCGTTGAAGGAATGGTGGAGATCCCTTCGGGAAAGATCTTAACATGTTGAAAACCGTCTGATCAGAAGAGGACACTTCATGATTCAGGAAAATCACGAGGAGTAGAGCGTCAACTTCACGAAGCATGAAAGGTGATCTAATTCGTTGGTTGTGGGGAGACGTGGACCGTCGATCCGACATAAGAAGAATTCGTGGCTCAAACTTCAGAAGGAGAGAGGAAAGCTATCTTCTAAAGACGCGAAGAGTGAAGGCCCAAAGCACTCAGTAGTTAGGCCCCTGGCCATAGCCCGATGTCACATTGGAAGGGTCAAGAGGAGAGGATCTAGCACCCGTTGGATTATTAATTTGCCAATCGAGAATCAGGAGAATCGATAGCGGCTCACATCAAAATATCTAAAGTCCATAGTCATGGAGAACCTTTAGGTAGGCTCCTGGTCACAGCCGATGGTCATGTGAAGGGAACTTGCACCCAAAATCAATTCGCACAAGCATAGGAATTGACCTATGAATATTATAGTTGCAATTGGGGTCCATTAGAGGCCTGAAGGACCATTCTGGTTTAGTCCTGTGAAGATCCATCGACCGGGAAGTCAAGCAGTCTCTGTTGAGGTGGGGCGCTGCATCAAGTGGTATCCGAGCCCATGACAAAAATTTTCTGTAGGTTGAAAAGGAACACATAACTGTGAAAGGAATTTAAATTAGAGGAAGAAAAATCTTGAAACAATGCCTTCAAGGAGACGTGCAGAGAGACATATGCCTAACCCAGTTGTAGAAAGAGAGATGAGGGAACTTTGTGCTCATTTGGACGCCATGGAGACAAAAAAAAGAAGGACACGTGATGCTGGAGACATCAATGAGGCCAAAAGTGAAGAAGTAGGAGCTGAAGAAGTTGTTGCAGATGATGTTGCATAGGAACGATTACTAAAAGTTGTTGCATGGAGGGGAGAAAGAGAAAAAATGGACATCCTAATGTATGAAGGTAATCTGGATGTAGAGGAGCTTCTTGATTGGTTCAGGGCTCTTGATAGATATTTTGATTATGAAGTCATAGAAGAAGAGAAGAAGGTCAAACATGTAGTCACAAGACTGAAAGGGCATGCAACACTGTGGTGGGATGAACTATAGGCGAACAAGAGGTGAAAAGGAAAGAAGAATATAAAGAGTTGGGACATAATGGTAGCCAAGATGAAAGCCAAATTCATACCCAGGGATTATCAAATTAATTTTTTCAGAAGACTGCAAAATTTGAGGCAGAAGGGGATGATAGTCAAAGAGTATATTGAAGAGTTTTACAGGTTGAATATTAGGGCAGGTCATAGGGAAAGTGATGATGAAAAGGTAGCCAGATTCATTAACGACACGAGGTATGAAATTCAAGATGAGATCAACATGGTGATAATTAGAAATGTGGAAGATGCTTATCAGATTGATTTGACGATAGAAGAGAAGTTGGCAAGGAAACAAAGCCAAAGGGGTAGAGGTAGAATTATGAACAGAGGCAAGGAAATTAATCATGATGGGGTTCAGAAGCCCAATGATGATGTATAATGACATATCTGTCTCAAAAACCATTCACTACAGCAAGTAATAAGCAATCAATAGTATCTCTAAACATGTACCAAAAGTGTGCCTTAATGATATCTCTAGATAACATCACATCATCATGATATATCTCATAACCAAACTGTCATAACTTCACTGTCATAACCAACATTGTTCTTCAATAGAAAATGCCTCAATCCATACTCTAGAGTTAGTATTATGCATCCAATATAGGCATCAAGCATATGCTTCAACACTCAACCATATTTCATCACCATACATACATTAAACATACATGAAACCATATAATCATGAAAATATGCAACAAAACATGTCAGACCCTGCAAAATAGAGTTGTATCATAAAATCATGCTGCACTCATTTGCATAGCCTTATTTTATAGGATTTTACCACAAATACACGACATGTTACACAAACAACTCATGTATGTACATGACCTATCTATAGTTAAGCTTGTGTATGTGCATGACCTATCTATAGTTAATCTTGTGTATGCACGTGACTTCTTCCATAGGAGCCTGTGTATGCTTATGAAAATGTCAAGCTTGAGCTTGCCTCATGGATTCCTTTATATTCTAGTTGTTCAATCTTATTCACCCACTTTTTAAGGTGTATCAACTTCTCAGAACTTGAGCTCCGAGCTTCCATATTTTCAACATTGTCTTCCTTCCTAAATTCATGTTTTCTTTTTTTCATGCTATATGAAGCACTATTCATGGATTGTCTTCTTGTCTTCCATCAATCTTGGGATTTGTGGCCAAACCCACTGCAACTGTATCATCTCATGGTGTGACAATGAGAAGAAATGTGTCCCACTTGATTACATCTCCAACACATTGGGGTGTTATGAAACCTTCCATTATCTTTCCTTGCATAATGTCTGCAATCCAAATCTTTGTGACCATATTCATTACATGAGTAACAGTGACCATGAAGAACATTTTCATACCTTTGATTTGGTGTCCACATTGAAGGTGTCTCTCTTATGAACTTTCTTTGAGGTTTAAAGATGGCTTCTTGATGTCTTCCTTGCTTTGTTATTTTTAAAGTTTCCATGATTTGTGTAGATGGTTGACTTGCATCATTTCTTCCTCCATTTGACAGTGAAAGACTTGCCTCATAATTCTTATAAGTGTTAGCTTCAATATGTGTAGCTTCCTTGTTGTATCCAAGACCCGATTTATCATTTGGATATCTTTGGCTATCTAGGATCTCATCCAATATTGTTGAGTTGTTCATGAACTTGACATGAGTGGAGCAATTGATGACTTAATGGATTGCTTGAGTGGAGCAAATTTTTTTCCAAGATTGACTTGAAGAGTGGATATTACCAGATAAGAATGACGGAAGGTGATGAGTGGAAAACAACATTCAAGAAAAATGAAGGGTTGTATGAATGGCTCGTCATGCCATTTGGGTTAACGAATGCTCCAAGTACATTTATGAGATTGATGAATGAAGTGTTGAAGGAATTCATTGGAAAGTTTGTGATTGTGTATCTTGATGTTATATTTATCTTCAACAAGACTAAAGAAGAGCATCTGATACATTTGAATCTAGTGATGAGGAGGTTGCAGCGAGAGAAGCTACTAATAAATTTGAAGAAATCTTCTTTTATGCAGACATAACTCATTTATTTGGGGTTTGTAATTTCGGCCAATGAACTGAATATTGATCCTGAGAAGGTAAAAGGAATCAGAGAATGGCCATCACTGAGAAACATCTTTGAGGTGAAAAGATTCCATGGTTTAGCAAGTTTCTATAGGAATTTTATCATAGATTTCAGTGGGTTATGTGCACCGATTTTAGATACAGTCGAGAAGAGACATAAGTCTTTCAATTGGACAGAAGAAGCAGAGAGGAGATTCATATTATTAAAGGAGAAGATAACTAGACAACCAATTATAGTTTTTCTAGACTTTGGTAAGACATTTCAAGGTATGATGCAAGTGGAGCTGCAATTGGGGCTGTCTTAAGTCAAGATAACATACCTGTTGCTTATTTTAGTAAGAAACTGAATGATACAAAGAAGAAGTACTCTACATATGACAAGGAGTTTTATGCAGTGATACAAGCTTTAAAGAAATGGAGACACTACTTGATTCCTAAAGTTTGTTTTATACAGTGATAACCAAGCCTTACAATTCATAACTAGACAAGAAAAGTTAAATACAAGACATGCCAAATGGATTGGATTTATGTAGAATTTTAATTTTGTAATTAAACATATCTCTGGAAATTCTGACAAGGTTGTTGATGCATTAAGCAGGAGATGCTTGATTGTACATGATTTTTAGGTGAAGACCTTGGGGTTTGAACACCTTAAGGAAATGTATAGTGATGATTCAAATTTCAAGGAAGCATATGAGGCATGTATGAATCCTGTCTTTAGAGATAGAAGCCAGTGGGAAGAATACTTGATTCATAATGGGTTGTTGTTTAAAGGCAATCAACTGTGTATCCCAAAGTGTTCCATGATGGACAATCTTCTAAAAGAGAAGCATAGTGGAGGATTGGCTGGACATTTTGGCCATGATAAAACATTTTCACAGTTGAATTGTTCGTATTATTGGCCAGGTATGAGAACAGAAGTAAAAAGTTTCATTAACAGGTGCAAAATTTGCCAACATGCTAAAGGAAAGAAACAGAACATGGGATTATATCAACTATTTCCAAAACTAGAGAGGCCTTGGGATGCAATAAGCATGGTTTTTGTACTGGGATTACCGAGAACCCAAAGAGGTTATGATTCAATATTTGTTGTAGTGGACAAATTTTCGAAAATGGCACACTTTATTCCATGCCAGAAGACAAATGATGCAACACATATTGCAAATTTGTTTTTTAAAGAAGTTGTTAGAGTTCATGGACTGCCAAAGAGCATTGTATCAGACAGAGACACCAAGTTTGTTGGGAATTTTTGGAGAACATTGTGGAATAAGTTAGGGACAAAATTGTCCTTCATCTCATCTTATCATCCTCAGACAGATGGACAAGCTGAGGTAGTGAATAGGAGCTTGGGAAATTCATTGAGGAGTCCGGTCAAAGAACATTGTACTTAGTGGGATCAGATTCTGCCACAAGCAAAATTTTCTTATAATGATTCGCTGAATAGAAGCACTAGAAGGATGCCATTCCAAATTATGTATGGAATTCAACCAAGAGGAGTGTCTGAATTGAGAGACATAGAATAGAGTGAGTTTAGGAGCACTGGAGTAGAGGATTTCACTGCAGAAATGAAAAATATCCATAGCCAAATCAGAGAACAGTTGCAGAACTCTAGCCAAGAGTACAAGCGTAGAGTTGATCAACACAGAAGAGAGCTTCAATTTGAATTGGGAGACTTAGTTTTAGAACATCTCAGAAAGGAAAGGTTCCTAAGAGGAACATGCAACAAACTGAAGATGAAAAATATTAGGCCATGCAAAATCTTGAGGAAGTTTGAGGCTAATGCTTATGAATTAGAGCTACCATATGATGTAGGAAATCACATATATTCAACATAACTGACATGTATACTTATATGGAAGATGAGGCAGGAGGACCCAAAGATCAACAAGAGATTTAGTGGGAAAAACAGATTCCTATAGCAGAGAAGCCACAGATGGAGAAGATTATTGATCAAAGGGCTAGTAAGAATACTAGAAGAAAGAACTACTATGAGTATCTGGTCAAATAGAAAGGAAAACCCGTAGAGGATGCCAGTTGGGTTAGTGAAGAAGATGTCCATAAACATGGAAGGACAATGCAGGAGCTCATGGATAGGAGTCCATGATTTTTTGTTGAGAGGGGTATGATGCAGGAGCATCCATACCAAAGGCGATTGAGGAGGAAAAGTCAATGACCAATGCAAATTTTGAAGAAATAAAAAACTTGAAGGATGTGGCATGTTTGAAAGTTTTGATGTGGGTGTAATTAAAGTATCATTAAAAGAACAAGAATATGAACCCTCAATGCAAGATCGAGGAGGATTGTAATTCTGTCAATGTGTTTATGGACAATACAAATCTGTATCTTTTTGCTCTTATCTGTATATGCCTATCATTTATTATATCAGGCCTTAGTAGTTAATAGTCTTAATTTGATAAGATAGCACTTAAATGACTGGAGGGAAAAATCTTGATGAGCTTCTCTTTGTAAAGAATATGTAAGATATATGTCTGATTATTATGGTAGGAAGGATATAGATATGTAGTAGAGATTATTGAAGAAGTTGTTGAGAAACCCCCTATGTACATAACACTCAAATTTATATAACAGAGAAAGCTTTGATCCAACTTCATGGTGTGTTATGTTCATTGTGTTCATCTTATGAATGTTATGGTTGGGGAAGTCTGCAAGGTGTGTGAGGATTGAAACCCAGAGGGTCTCTGAGTTTGTAGTGAGGAGTAAGATCAGAAGAGATCGCAAGTACTTTTGTCCAATGGAGTAGTTAAGTTCAGGAAAGATAGAGGTTCCAAAATTGAGGCAGAAGGGAACTCAAGAGTTTAAGTCACCCTCAAATTTCATAAATCTCAGGAGGGAGAGTGGTGTTTTAGACTGGTGGTTGAAAAGTACTTAGGAAATTTCCTCAGGGTCGAACCTTTAAAGGACACAAAGGGGATGTAGAATTTTCAGTGTGCAAGAGTTGAAGCTCAAGAGAGCTAGCGACGTAGAACTCCTCCAGAGGAGAGAGTTACCAAATAATCGTCGAAGGAATGGTGGAGATCCCTTCGGGGAATATCTTAATGCGTCGAAAACCGTCCGATCATAAGAGGAGACTTTGCGATTTGGGAAAATCATGAGGAGTAGAGCGTCAACTTCGTGAAGCGCGAAAGGTGATATGAGTCGTTGGTTGTGGGGAGACGTGGACTGTCGATATGACACAAGAAGAATTCATGGCTCATAATTCAAAAGGAGAGAGGAAAGCTATCTTCCGAAGAGGCAAAGAGCAAAGGCCTGAAGCACTCAGTAGTTAGGCCCCTGGTCATAGCCCGACGTCACATTGGAAGGGTCCAGAGGAGAGGAGCTAGCGCTTGTTGGATTATTAATTCGCCAATCGGGAATCAAGAGAATTGGTAGTGTCTCACATCAAAATACCTGAAGTTCGTAGTCACTAAGCACCTTTGGGTAGGTGCCTAGTCACAACCGACGGTCATGTGAAGGGAACTTGAACCCGAAATCAATCCACGCAAGCATAGGAATTGGACCTGTGAATATTATAGTTGTAGTTGGGGTCCATTAGAGGCCCGAAGGACCATTCTGGTTCAGTCTTGTGGAAGATCCGTCGACCAAGAGGTCAAACAGTCTCTGTTGAGGTGGGGTGCTACATCACCTTGTATAACTTCTATGTTTCGAATGAGAAATGACTATGATGAGTTTTTAGATTCCTATCCCCGCAATCCTAAGCTAGACTATTAATTATTTTGTGACCTCTCGATGGAGGAACTAAGTTTGTTTTTTACTTGAGTTTGTTTTAAAGGGATAAATTGGTGTCATGAACTAAGGTATTTAGCTTAGAGGAGTGAAAAATAAGATATTTTAGACTTCTCACCCTTTTTGATTCACCATGATTTATTTTTGGGATAGAGTGAAAATCATACTTGAAATAAATAAGACTCTTTAGGTCATTCACGTGTGTTCTTTGTGTGGGGAAACAATGATGTTTGATACAAGAATGATTTGAAAATAAAACTGCAACTCTTTAAGAAATATGATCAAGCATAAATCATGTGAACTTTAGTGGTTCTCACTTTTCCCAATTAATTTCTAAGTGTATGTGAATTGTTTCAATTATTAACTTGATGTTTGCAACAAAGCTTGAAGAAATTGATAAAGGAAAAATATGTGAAATTTTAAGGGTTCTTACTCCACCTAATTAATTTGTAGATGTTTCTGAAATTTTCAAATGAATGAACACACCACAAAACTCAAATTTGTGAAAAGGGAGGTGTTTCACCCACTTTCCTTGCTCTAGTTCACCAAGATCACTTTTGAGTGCAAGGTGAAGAGAATGCTAGAGGAAATAAAGATTTTAGGCCCTTTGTGTGTGATTTGTGATGGACAAAGAAACAAATTAAATTAAATTCTAATCTATTCATCTATGTGCTATGACATGTAAAGAAGACATGTGATGGGCTCTTAAATTTGATTCTTTCTTCCACCTTATTTCACTATTATGCCATCACATTTAACCATAAACCATCACATTTACTTTAAGAATGTTGGTCTTGTATTTAAATGCTTTGATTAAAAGAAATAAAAGTAAACGATGTGAATTCATGCTTAATTTATTATTCTTAGTGTATTTTATATGGTTTTATTAATTATAAACTAATTATTGTTATTGTGGGAGATAGGTGTTTCCATACATTGGATCGGGATCAAATGGATTGAGATTCCAACACTCATTGTGGCACTCGTTCCCATATTTTTGCATAAGAGAGCTAACTCAAAATTACATAGCAGGTGAATCTGGCCCTTCATCCGGTAGCTCGAATTTATATCAGACATATATGTACCTCCATCTGGATGTCCATTCGGCCCTTATTATAGAACTTAGAGCGTTGCAGATTTGGTCGTTAGCATACTTGTGGGCGTTTTCAGGAAAAACTAGAACATGGGTTTTTTACCCATTATTTCCCTCTAGTTATGGCTCCTATTGTGTTTCAATTTAAATAGTTAAATCTAGCTGCTATATTTGAGCTATGATTTTAAGACTCATTGCCTATTAATAGAACAATTAAACGATTTTCTGGTTTTGAGAGAGAGTCGACCCTTTCAGTGGTTGACCTCTCAGACTCTATATATACTTGAGCTCGCTAGCATGATAGGGGAGACCCAGAGAAACAATTTAAGAACTTTGTGTAAAACTTGGCTATGTTATTCATTTTAATGCAAATTTATAAATTAAGCTGAGTTTGTGATCAATTCGTGAGCTGGAGTACCACAACTGCTC
>JZKD02S2329611.1:218080-238534 GCA_000966675.3 Picea glauca
CAGTAGTTTGTGTGTCTCATTTATTTGTTTATTTAGATTTCTAACCTCTCTTTTGCACGAGTTGTTCTAATTTCTCTTTACAGACATTCTCTTATAATTTCTCTGTATAATCCATTTCCTTATAACTGTTCTAATTTCCCTTTACTGTTCTAATCTCTTTTTGCAGTCATTTTCTTATAATCTCCTTTGTGTAATTTCAGTAGTAGTAATCACTCTTTTTAATTGTAACTTCACTGTATGTATTCACTTGACTTATACACACCATGTAGTAAATATAAATCTTCTTTGTAATTGGAGCACTAAGAACTGAGCATGTTTATTAAGAAGTTGTTCAGGACCAGTTAAAGTAGATTAAATTAACCCATGCAATATTGTGTAATCACTGTACCTTTCTGAATATATTTCCAGTTCAAGTATGACAACATAATTTCTGATTTTAAATCCTTTTTGGTAATTAATTCATCAGTCTAACTAGTTATAAAAACATTTGTTTAGTATATTGATATTCCTTGAATGGAAAAGTTTTCAGTAGATTGTTTTGTTTCTACTTTACATTTTTCTGTAGAAATCAATGTTCTAATCTGAATTGAGTAAATGAACCACAAAGTTATATTTCCAAGTAAAAAGAGTAATTAGAATAGTAATCTTTCATTCCTAGGCTCATCTTTTGCATAATAGATTCTTGCACCAGTTTTTTATTCCGATACCGATTTCCAATTTTTCCCTTGTATTGATTTATGCATCTTAGTTTTCTCGTATTTTAAATTGCCAATAGCTTTAAATCACCAACGGATAGATTAATGACCTAATTCGTGAGATATAGGCACTCCATGTCGGGTTTCTTCCCTAGGTGACGAATTGTTCTAGTTTGTTTAATCTCTTTTAAGTGTGTTGTCAGCATTATATTAGACTACTAGATTTTCTAGACCGACACATATAGTGCTAGCACCTCGAAGCTTATGAGCCCCAGGTTGAAAATTTAATGTCGAAATAAATAGCATATATTTCACTCGACATTTTTGGCACTGTTTTTGGGGAGGTGCTAAAGGGATTAGGGCTTAGGTAGGTAGGTTTCATTTAATTACACAACAAGGGGGAGGAGAAACTTTAAGATGAGAGGTAAGAACCTACGCATCCATTTTAATGGGTTGATCCAAAGCCTTGTTGTTCCCTTTCCACAAGAGTGTTTACTTTTTCTGCAAGTTTGTTTATTTTTCTTAGTGTATTTACTTTATTGAAATTTAATTTCCAGCAATAGTGTTTATTTTCCTGCAAAAGTGTGTTTTATCTTTCCTGCAAGTGTTCTTTCTTTTATTTATTTTACGCAAGTTTTCTTTCTTTCATGCAAGTGTGCTTCCCTTTCACAAAGTGTGTTTATTTTTCCTGCCAGTGTTTTTACTTTCTTACACGTGTGATTTTGATTTCTTTCCTGCAAGTGTAATTTATTTTATGCAGACATGGTGTGTTTGGTTTGCACAAATCTGCTTTAAGTATGTATTTCATTTTTTTAGGTAGTTTTGCTTAAAATATTAAAAATGTAATAATAAAAAAAATTGGTTGTTGTAAGAACCCCAGACACTAATCCATGTGTGAGGCAGGACCCATCAACCAATAGAATGGATTCAAAGGTAACCATTAGTTTAGGATAACTCTCTCGAATCCTATCAGTAGTTGGGATTTCTTCTTTTAGGAAGAACGCATATTGACAATAGTCATGAACTTATCTACCTCTTTGGAAATGATAAAATAACCAAAGTCCCATGAGCTACAAAAAAAATATCCTTTCCAAACTGCAAAGGAAGATGAAAAATTAGAGACTACATCATATGGAGAGCGACCATTAAGACCTGAAATTAAGGAGTTCTCAACAGATCCTTTATATACTTCAAAAACCAATCATCCAGAAGAAGAGGATCTGCAGGGCATGATGAATGAGGGCATAGAAATTACTGTTGATGAACATCAAGATTACATCAAAGTTTGGTTTCAAGAGGTCATCAGGTTGTAATACCATTCTCTCCTTCAACACCTTTTGATGCCAAA
Organism: Picea glauca; assembly: GCA_000966675.3. Taxonomy (NCBI): domain Eukaryota; kingdom Viridiplantae; phylum Streptophyta; class Pinopsida; order Pinales; family Pinaceae; genus Picea; species Picea glauca. The sequence continues at coordinate 220,124 of JZKD02S2329611.1, forward strand.
ACAAGTAGGTTGGTTGGTTCTTCATATCTAGGTAATCCCTGCGGTAACTTTTTCATAATTGGATATGGGTATGTTTCTTATTCTGCTTCGTACATGGTTACATTGGAAATGTTCTTACACTTGAATAAATATTTTCCTTTCTTTTTAGGTAGAGTAGGATAATGAATACAAGTTGCATCATGTTAGTTTAGTATCAAGTTAATGCATCATCTCTTTTTGTTTTCTTTTTCAATAAAGGAACTAAGATGAAGATAGTATTGATAGTTTAATACTAGAAACCAAAAAAATTATGGATCTTTATTTCCCTTATTACATGCATATTTCAGACCATTAATAATAACAATAGCTTGAATGCCAATCTTTAGAGCACTATGGGGATTTAATAAAACCTTAAGGTCTTCATAATAATACCCCTAGGTAACTTGTTTATCCCAAGATTCATACCAAAGCTAGTTATTCAAGCATCTTTACCAAATAGTAGCATGAGAGTGAATGGAACTTCTACTTATGAGGGAACACTACTATAATCTTATATGAAGAAGATAGACTTAGGGACTAGAGACACCTTTAAGTCATTCTCTTATGGCATCATCCACTACACATTAAGTAAGTTTGACAATGATATGTCTTTGGACTAATATAAATGCATAAGTCTATTTTTCATACGAACAATCTTTTATGGGAAATTTATAGAGTTTCCTCCAACCCATATAACATCACATTCTGTAAAAAGGTTTTCAGAGTTTCCTCCTCATCTCATTGCGAAATCAATATATACATACAAATATTAAGGGTGGTGGTAAAGGATGTAATATGGGTGTAAGAGGCTAACCCGTCAGGATACTGAACAGGTCTGCTGGTAGCGGGTACCGACCTATGGTATGACTAGGAAAACCCATCGGGGTACTGAACAAAATCTTTGGAAATGGGGCATTCTTCCTAGAAGAGGATATTTATTAGATAACAAAGTTACCCCATCAGGGTACTGGAAAGGATTGTTGGCAATGGGTTCTGACTTTGATGTCTTTTACTATGCCTAATCTATTTTTGTCCGTATGAACGATATACTTATGTAAATCCTTAAGAAGAAGCATGCATGGTTTAACAAAAGGGATAAATAAATATCATCTAATTTCCATTTGAGAATGTTTGTAAGATGATCTTAAGACCCTGTCATTTAATTCATACTATATCTAGGTTGTCACTATCCTAGAAGTGGGACCCATAAGTGTAGTAGTTTAATGAACTCAAATGCAAAATTTATCAATATTACTTGAATGACAGTAAGCCTTTAAAAATGAGATAGGGATGAATGGTTTTCTATGGGTTTTTCCATGTATTAAAGACCATTTATACCCTCATGTTTTCATGTTTAAGGAAAAAATACCCTATCATAACTTATATGGTCCTCATAAGCATACATTGTTACTAGTTGATAAAATTGTACGTATGGGCTATTTCGATTCCAAAATTTATAAGTGTTTTGGTATTCTCATTCCATAGCATCAATACTTCTTTTTCTAAGTTCTATTTTTTTTTTTTTTCATATAATAATGTTGGATTCCTTCTGTTGAATATTGCCTACAGTTGTTGTTGAAAATACATAGTTTTTCAATTGAATAAAAGGTCAGTTCCAATTTATTCATGGCACGAGGACGTGCCATATCTTCGGTCTGGAGGCATGATGGGATCTTAAATTTGATTCTTTCTTCCACCATATTTCACTATTATGTCATCACATTTAACCATAAACCATCACATTTACTTTTAAAATGTTGGTCTTTTATTTAAATCCTTTGATTAAAAGAAATAAAAGTAAATGATGTGAATTCGTGCTTGATTTATTATTCTTACTGTATTTTATATGGTTTTATTAATGATAAACTAATTCTTTATATTGTGGGAGATATGTGTTTCCATACATTGGATCAAGATCAAATGGCGTGAGATTCCAACACTCATTCCAACACTCGTTCCCATATTTTTGCATAAGAGATCCAACTCGAAATTACATATCAGGCGAATCTAGACCTTCATCCGGTAGCCTGAGTTTACATTAGATAGATCTGGATCTCCGTCCGACCCTTATTACGGAACTCAGAGCACAACAGATTTGGTCGTTAGCATACTTGCAGGCATTTTTAGGAAAAACTAGAACATGGGTTTTTTACCCATTATCACCCTCTTGCTATGGCTCCTACTGTATTTCAATTTAGACAGTTAAATGTAGCTCCTATATTCAAGCTACAATTTTAAGACTCATTGCCTATTAATAGAACAATTAAACGATTTTCTGATTTTGAGAGAGAGTCGACCCTTTCAGTGGTCGACCTCTCAGACTCTATATATACTTGAGCTTGCTATCATGTAAGGGGAGACCCAGAGAAACAATTTAAGAAATCTGTGTAAAACTTGGCTCTGTTATTCATTTTAATGCAAATTTATAAATTAATCTGATCAATTTGTGAGCTGGAGTACCACAACTGCTCGAGGGTCCCACCAGTAGTCTGTGTGTCTCATTTCTTTGTTTATTTATATTTCTAACCTCTCTTTTGCAGGAGTTGTTCTAATTTCTCTTTACAATTATTCTCTTATAATTTCTTTGTATAATCCATTTCCTTATAACTGTTCTAATTTCCCTTTACTGTTCTAATCTCTTTTTGCAATCATTTTCTTATAATCTCCTTTTTGTATTTGCATATGTAGTAATCACTCTTTTTAATTGTAACTTCACTGTATGTATTCACTTTACTTATTCACACCATGTTGTAAATATAAATCTTCTTTGCAATTGGAGCACTAGGAACTGAGCATGTTTATTAAGAAGTTGTTCATGACCAGTTAAAGTAGATTAAATTAACCCCTGCAGTACTGTGTAATTTCTATACCTATGTGAATATATTTCCAGTTCAAGTATGCCAACCTAATTTCTGATTTTAAATCATTTTTTGTAATTAGTTCATCAATCTAACTGGTTATAAGAACATCTGTTTAGTATATTGATACTCCTTGAATGACAAACTTTTCAGGAGATTGTTTTGTTTCTACTTTACATTTTTCTGTAGAAATCAATGTTCTAATCTGAATTGAGTAAATGAATCACTGAGTTAGATTTTCAATAAAAAGAGTAATTAGAATAGTAATCATTCATGCCTAGGCTCATCTTTTGCATAATAAATTCTTGCACTAGTTTGTTATTCCGATACTGGTTTCCAATTTTTCCCTTGTACTAATTTTCTCATCTTAGTTTTCTCGAATTTTAAATTGCCAATAGCTTTAAATCACCAACGGATAGATTAATGACCTAATTCATGAGATACGGTCACTCCATGTCGAGTTTCTTCCCTAGGTGACAAATTGTTCTAGTTTGTTTAATCTATTTATTATTTGAGTGTGTTGTCGGAATTAGATTAGATTGCTAGATTCTCTAGACCTTCACATACAGTGCTAGCACCTCGAAGCTTCTGAGCCCCAGGTTGACAATTTAATGTTGAAATAGATAACATATATTTCACTCGACAACATCCATGTGGCAACAAAAAAGGATGATGATTCCTCCTCCTACCGACTAAGTTAGCTAATCACTTAAGAAAAATTTTAGCCTATAATTCTTGAAAAATTGAGTCATGCTACTTAATCTATGGATAAAACTAACTAGAAACTAAAAATTGGATTAAGACCATCTATCACAGGTCTCTTCAGAGATAGTATCGTAGGTTGTGCAGTCAAACAATAATGCAAATTTTGCAAATTTTTCAAAAAAGCATATAACAACCATGATATTTGTGTGAAATATATTGAAATATAGCATAAGTTGTTCGGCTCATGGGAAATGAAATTTTATAATACATCACCAATAAGGGTGGTTTCCAAATGTAGGTACATTCCAGATATAATTCCTACAATTCACCAAAGGTTATAAAATGACTAAAAACAACATAAGAAGTGATATATAATGATCTAAACCCAAGAAAGAGTTGTCAATTTATGCTGGGGATTTTGTTGCATGGGTGAGAAGAATATCCTTTGTTAATATAGGATATGAGATAAAAAAATAGATAATGATTAGTTTTGGGAAAAACAATAGAGTATTACTGCATAAAAACAAAGCAATAGAACAAGTATTCAACGAAATTACAAATTAAGCTACACAGATATCATTCAAACATAAAAATTTGGAGGGAACCAACAATACTCATATATAAGCCCAATGTAAAAGCATAGAATGAGTAACATCACTTGGGGATAACGTTTTGATGAAAATGGACGCCATCACTCTCCCTGGGATGGGTCTTTTTGCTTCATGAGATCCCTCTCTAGCAATAGTGAATTAATAAGTTTTTGTTTTTGAGGAAAGAACACAAACATGCATGAGGGTGATGAACAATAGATATGAGAGAGAAATATAGTTTATATCCATTCTCATTCCTACCACATAACATTCCAATCATTCTCTCCTTCAAATGTTGGCCCATGAATTTCATTTATAGTGAAATCCTGAACTCTTTGAAGAACTAGTTCCAACGCAAAATATCTTCATTCAAGATGGAGATCTTCTTGAAAGGGAATTTGAGAGGCCAAAGTACTCTTCATAAATGGGATAGGAGATCAAATTTCTCCTATACATCAACCTAGAGTTACCTGAGCTAGGCCTACATCCTTAAATGCAAAAGAGGCCATGCCCACTCCCGTGAGTAGACTTGCATGGATTTTGAAGGATATTTCATGCAAGTTAAATGAGTGTCAATGCAGGAAGGCCAAACAAGTAAACAAAAACCCACTTTTTAATGTTGTCTTTTTCTTTCTCTTTGAGGTGATGTATAGTAGCCATGAGGTAGCCTTATTATGTTGTATTATTGATAACTAATGTTTTTTTTAGACAATATCTTAAATGTCTCTTGTGAGAAAAATTAAGGTGATAAAACCCCCCTTATCATAACCTCCATGAATAACTTCATAACCTACACATGGTTTCCCTTTTTATTTGTGGGCCATAATTATATTTTGAACATCGTTCCCTTCCTCCATTATGGGTTGTGGTCCCCTCTTGAGCACCATGCTCTTTCCCATGGCTACCTTTTGACCATGTGTTCCCTTGAAATTTGTGTTTCATTTCCTTAAATTGGTCGATATTGATTTAGTTCCCCCCGCCTCTGCCCATATTACGCCTCTCCCCTCCATCAACACATGACCTTTCACATTAGGCCTCGATTCCACCTAACCACTAAACCTACCAAATATTTGAGTTGTGATTTAGGCCACTGTTAACTTTCTTACTCAACACCTCCTCCTTTTTAGAATGAAACCTCTCGATTATCCACATGGCTACTTGGTCAGCAGTGTGACCCAAAAACTTGACATGTGGCCTCAGACATAGTTGCCACATATTCATTCTATCTATTGAGTAGTGACATGATGCAACACCATGTGATGAAAACTCAACAATAACAAACATTTCTAGTCAACAAGTGTAGTTAGTTGCCCCATCATTTGGACACTCATGCAATTCCATGTAGCACTTAAAACCCCTTGTAGGGATTCACACTTAGATTTTGGAGGTAAATTTTAGATTGACATAATGTTTCCATCTAAACTAAAATTTGGGTGCAATCTTTGTCAAATTGTGTCTTTTTTAGTCTTCTACATAGTGGAATGGGTAATTTTAGTTTATTTTTCTATTTAATGGAGTAAAAATTGTATTTATTTATAGATTGACAAGGCTCATCCTCATTTTGTAGCTTTCTACATGCATAACTTTCTCATATGGATTTAATTTTGAGTCCCCTTTTTTGAATTTTTTTCAATCTCTCCATAGTGCTATAGTTTATTTTAGATAATTCTACAAATTTTCTCCTTTTCGTAAAATGGATACTTCTGACGAACATAATTTTTTGTTAAAAAGCACAAACCATTATTATTGTAAATACTACACAGGGGTACTACTCAGAAGAAATATCTATATCAAATCACACTTAGGATAGATGTCACACCATTGAGCAATGAGAAACATGGAAAATGGTTAAATCATAATGATGAAGCTTGACTTCTTATTGGCATGTCGATCTCTAAAGAACTTGGTTGACTAGGAACAACTCATATGGATTCGGTTTTGAGTCCCTTGTTTTTTATTTTTTTTTCCAAGCTCTTAAAAGTGTTATAGTTTGTTTTAGACAATTCTAATTTTTTTCTCTTTTTTTGTAAAATGGCTACTTCTAACCCACATAAGGTTCAGTTAACAAACAAAATATTATTATTGCAAATACTACATGGAGAAACTACTCAGAAGTAAATATCTATGTCAAATCACACTTAGGATAGATGCCAAACCATTGAACAATGAGAAATGTGGAAAATGGTTAAATCATAATGATGAATCTAGAGATTTTATTAGCATGCTGATCTCTAATGAACTTGGTTGAGTAGGAATTAGAAGCATTTTATATATTGTATGTTAAGGTGAAGTTTTGGGCAGACCTTAAGTGAAGAGTCATAGTTTAGTTGTAGTAGGCGTAGGTTGACCAAGCTCTTTTTTCCAAAGAAAGGCGACGTTCCACGACCTCAAGTGTCAAAACAGACTTGGGGTAAACTCAAGTTTGAAAAGAAAAACCCAAGAACATTGTAGGTCCCTAACAAGGCCTCTCTAACATAATGATTAGACTCTTTGTTAAGTAGGGTAATTTCGTATATGTTTTTTATTTCTTGTTTGGACAACTACAAATTCCATCAATGTTTAATGGCTCTATGTATATTGCATGAGTAGAGCATTCAATCCTATCATTTATATTTCTAATAACAATTGTATTTCTAACACAAACATAAAAATAAATTTTCTAGAAGTAAAAAATAGTGATAAAAATGTCTTTGTGTCATCTTGCAAATCATTGGATTGAGGGATTTCCAACATATTAAAATACACTCATATTATTGTGTAACCTAGTTGACATTTAATGATATTTCTCTCTAATAATATGTGCCATTAATGAATGCACTTTGAAATAAATAACTAGTGTTTATGAAACACTTGATGTTGATGCTTTAGTACCATTGGGAGGCATTCCCACTTCTGGAGTGTGGTGATAATACCTCCCTCGCTATGGGGGAGTGTTGATGTTTTGTAGATTCGGGCATGTATTCTCACATGGCTCTAGGTGTTGGTCATGTGGGAATCATCGTGGGCACCATATCACACTTTTGGTTTGGTGAAAACTTCCTTTGGAATGAAGTTGGGGCTTCATGGATTTGGTGATGGGATTTGTGGGTTTGTGATGGGGATTCACACCCACAAGAAATTCTAATTTGGTGTTGATTTTGTGGAGGGGATTCTCAAGATAACCCCTAGACTTGTATAAATAAGAGAGGTCATTGTCACATTTCATATTCTAGAGTGTGTGGAGACATGATGGAGCTAGCATAAGTGACTCTGCACTTGTGTTAGGAGGCTTTTTGATTTTCAACAAAGGGAAATTTCACATGGTGGAAAATATGGACTAGGGTTGAGGACTCTTTATTTTTTTTTCTTGGCAAGGAAAAGCACACCACTTGTGTGGGAAAGAGAGGCATTTGAAAAAGGAAGAAAATGTAAGATTGGAGCGAATTGTACGTATGTGGGTTGTAGTGGGAACAATCATGTACTTATGTGGGTTTCAGTGGGAACAGTCGCATACATCCATACAAATTGTTTCTGGGCATGTGCAAGTCTGTACAAGCTGACATGTGATGTATGTGGGTTGTAAAAGTGGTCTGCAGTAGATTTGTGGGAATACGATATTTCCAGGATATTTGTTGAGGTTTGGTTTTTTTTATTGTATGGTTACTGGAGGACACAGTAGTTCTCATATTTTCATGAAATTGTATTGGCTGAGAGAACGAATTTTGTTCTCAGATTTGGTGATATTTGTATTGGATGGGAGGGTTGGTTTTTCTCCCAAGATTTATGAATTCGATAAGGTTACAATAACATAAATATTGTGTCTCATATGTGTTGATGATTCATCTCTGATATTTTGTGTTTTTTCCATATATAATCTCAGTCAATAATTTTTAGTGTAAAATTGTTCAGTGATGGAAACTAGGGTTTTACTGTCAGATCACTAGGAAGTAATTTTTCAGATATGAAAATTATTCACATAGAATTTCATGTGAAAATTGACATGGTTTCGGAGATTGGGATTTGAAGAGAAGGGGATCATCTTTGAGACACATAGCTGCTACAAGTGGTTGTGTATTTCTTGTTCTTGTTCTGGGCAGGTCACAGGTGAAATATATAAGAGGGATTTGTAGTAGTGTTGAGGATTTAGCTATGAGAGGGAGCTACAATGATTGTTCTAGGTAGAAACAAGTTATATGCTCTCTAGGTTGAGACATGGAGCATATTGTTAAGACAAGGAGTTGTGGACTATTTCAGCTTGGTAGTGTGGAAGGTTGGGAGTTCTGGTGGATTGGTTGAGATCCTAGATCACAGTAGTATGTTGTATTGTAGATTTCCAAATCCGAGGATGTATTTCCGGTGACCTGTCATAGTGAGATGTGATGGATGCAGCTCAAGTTCTTTGGAATGAATGATATAGCTTCGTGTGGATGGGAATTTGATGGGATAGAGTCTTCATTGAGACAGAGAGTTGCACATTGTCGAGGTATGACCATGTTTGAGGAATTTGACCCAGAAGGATGAGGACACTTGAAAAGATGAGTGGCGATGGTATTAAGTGTCCAACCACACCTTGGGAATGTTCAGATGAGGAAACAAGATCAATTGTAGCATGTGGAGACATGAAGAGTTTTTAGTTCGTTGGATGGTTGTGAATTAGGGAAGTGAGATGCTTTCCTTGGAGGATTGCATCGTTCTTATATATTGGGGACCACCAACACATGACATCACACGATATTTGTTCAAGAGTTTCATAGTGTCTAACTCAAGTATGTACGAGAAGCTTGGTAGGAGGACTAGGCATGTAGTATAGGGATCTAGAGCAATGGTATTCTGGATGGATTCAAGGGAGGTGTTACGAGTGGAAAAAGTGTTATGGGTTCCAATAGTATGTTCTCACCCTTAGGGATTGAGGATTAGGGATACACAATGTTGTTCTAGGATGGAAAGGTGTTATTGGATGTTGAGTTGATAGGCCTTCCCATATCTTGGGAACATTTTGTGCAGGGGATCTGTGCATGAGAGATATTTCCATGGTTTGATAGTATATGGACTCGATTGGTGTCCAAGGAGGATATGAATGACAAATGAGGAGGAGCATGTTCCTCCACCAGTGGTGAGGAAGGTAGTTCCACTAGTGGTGAAACAGGTGGCCCCACTAGTAGCATAGAGGGAGAAGGTAACTCCATTAGTGGTGAGGTACGTTTCCCCACTAGTAGCACAGAGGGAGAAGGTAACTCCATTAGTGGTGAGGTAGGTTTCCCCACTAGTAGAACAAGTTTATAAGGAGCAAGTATCTCCACCAATTATGAGGCAGGAAATCCCATTAGTAGTGTTGTCTCAGAGGGAGCTATATTAGAGTTCAGAGGGAGTCAATCCTCAATATCTAGTAGGGAGGAGTAGCCTTCCAAGAAATTTTATAGGATATTAGAATTCACAGGAGGTCAACATGTTTAGAGGGATCATATGGCTTCGAAGTCTGTACAGACTCAGAGGGAGTCATATTTTAGATGGATTTCCCCCTTAGGTTTAGGGGAGAGAGGCATCTTCCAGGACTGATAGGCAGATGTCATGATTTGAGGAGCCAATACAGGAGGTTCAAAGGAAGGAGGATTCTAGGAGTTGTGTGCCCTCCATGGAGGATCCATATTTTTTAGTAGGTTTCACTACATTGACATAGGGAGCATCCAATCAGGTGGATTGGAGGGCAATTGTGTTAGCGGATCTAGTGCGGGAGACCTAGGTACTCCTAGGATGGGAAACAAAGCTACTTCCAGGTGATGATGGAGGATGGAATGACTCACTTTCTAAGAGGGAGTGTTGATGTTTTTGTAACATCAGGAGGCATTCCCACTTATGGAGTGTGGTGAGAATGCATCCCTCACTAAGAGGGAGTGTTGATGTTTTGTAGCTTTAGGTAGGTATTATCACATGTACCTAGGTGTTGGGAATGTGGGAATCGTCGTGGGCACCACATCAAACTTTCGATTTGGTGAAAACCACCTTTGGAATGAAGTTGTGGTTTCATGGGTTTAGTGATGGGATTTGCAGGTTTGTGATGGGGCTTCACACCCACAGGAAAGTTTAATTTGGTGTTGAATTTTTGGAGGGGCTTCTCATGCTAACCCTTAGACTTATATAAATAAGAGAGAGGTCATTGTGAAATTTAATATTGTAGAGTGTGTGGAGATATGATGGAGCTAGCATAAGTGAGTTTGCACTTGTGCTAGGAGGCTTGGTGGTTTTCAGCAAAGGGAAATTTTGCATGGTGGAAAATCTAGCCTAGGGTTGAGGACTCTCTATTTTTTGTTCTTGGCAGGGAAAATCACACCACTTGTGCGGGAGAGAGAGGCAACCACAAAAGGAAGAAATTGTAAAAATAGAGATAATCGTATGAAAGTGTTGGTACATTGTTTTGTGCATGTACACGGGTTTCAGTGGGAAAAGTTGCGTATGTACACAGGTTGCAATGGGAATAGTCGCATACGTATGCATGTTTCAGTGGGAACAATCACGTACATCCATACATATTTTTTCTGGGAAGGTACAGGGCCGTACATGTTGACAAGTGACGTTAGCAGGTCATACATGTTGTCTGCAGAAGATTTGTGGGAAGAAGATATTTCTAGGATATTTGTTGAGGTTTGATTTTTTTATTTGCATGGTTATTGGAGGACAAGGTTGTTCTCAAATTTTGGTGAAATTGTATTGGTTGAGAGGAAGGGTTTTGTCCTCATATTTGGTGATATTTGTATTGGTTGGGAGTGTTTATATTATGGTAGTTGGGGGAGGTCTTAGCCTCCATGTGTAACCTTTGGATAGAATAGAATATTCCAGAAGAAAGAGAAACCCCAAATAGATGTGTAAAAACCCTAGAAGACAAGTCAACTCAGTAGAATAAATAATATAAATGTATTATCTTACAAAAAAGACAAGTCGACCCAGATAGGTGAAAATAACCATTATAAATAGGAGGTTATATATCTCATTTGTACACTCACTTCACTCACTCTCTCAAGTATAGTGAAATTTTGGAGTTGCAGCTGCAAGAATGGAAGGAGCATCTTTTGGGGTGATTCTTGGTATCTCTCTCTAGCGTTATCTAGCCCAAGATATGCACCCTACCTTCTATTATCTCTTGGTGATATTATTGGTGATATTATTGGTGGTATTATTGGGAAGAGGTGCAACTGCAATTGTTGTAGTTGAGTATTGTTCTTGTTCTGTGGTTGTGGGGACTCTCTCTCTCTCTTGTGTGCTACCCTTGGAGAAGGTTTGATCCTCTTGTCTTGTGATGTTGCTGCAGTTGGATGGTGTTTTTTGGTTCCATCTCATGCTACTGCTACAACTAGGGTTTATCTATTGGTTCTAGTGTGGCTTTCTAGAATAATTCTATCTAACAAAGGTTAAGGTGCTCAGGGGTGGTTGCATGCCTATGGTTGGGTGACAATATTGTGATATTGTCTATGGTTAAATGAGCACATCAAAATATTCTAACATGTTATGGTCCCACACTACCTTCAAAACAATTTGATCGTTGGAAGGTAGAATGGGAGTTCCTTGTCAAGATCGTTGTAGTTGCAACTAAGGTTTTTGTTTTATAGCTGCAACAAACCCTAACCTAAATTCTTTGGCACTTTAAGTAAAACATTTGGACCTGTTTTTTGGTTATTATAGTGAAATCTAGCCTAGTGCACCCTCTGGTACCCTCAACCAACAAAAACATCAATTTTGAATTTTTGGTCAAAGTCAAAGTCAAAGGTTGACTAGTTAAAGTCAAAGTCAAAGTTTGACTTTTGGTGAAAATTGATTTTTGTGGTCAAAGTTGAAATTTCAGGGTTTCTAGCTTGTTCTAATCATTGAACTTTTTTTATTCAGTTTCTAACCTCTTCTTGTCAAGATGGTGTCTAGTTTCAAATTAGAAGACAAGTTGAATGATGCTACAAATTTCAAAGGTATGCACTTGTATATGTTTTTTAAGTTAAATCATCTAGCAATGCATGAGTGTGTTTGTAGGGGATGCAAAAGAGACCTTTTCCAAGTAGTGATATTGGATTGTGTACATTCAAAGGAACAAGTGCATCCTCCCTAATAGTTGAGGCTCCAGGTTCCAGGTTTGATTGATCAAATTGTTAAGTTTCAAATTGCACATATCAAGTTTGATAAGAAAACACTATAATTGTGACAACAATCTTTGAAAGGTTCTATTATTTCTAGGTATACTTGGTTGTATATAAGTACTATTGATATATATTTGTATTGCACTTGTTTTCAAAATGAACTAACATCTCCTCTAGGATATATCTCTTGTTTTTCTCTCGGGCAGATCACCTTGGTCACATGCAATAGATCTGAGAAGGAGCTACAGTGGAAATTGCAAACATGGAGAATATGAGTCCATCTAGTGGTGAGGCAGGTGATCTTACCAAGTATGAATTCTAAAGGAAGCATGTAAATCAAAACGAGTTTTGGATCTGATACACTCAGATGTGTGTGGACCAATGGTCAACCTCCTTACTAAGTGGATAAAGATATTGAGGTTTGATAATGAAGGACAATACACCTCCAAGGAAATTTTTTCCTTTTGTAAAGCAACCAGAATTAGGAGGGAGCTAATTGTCCCACATAATCCTCAACAGAATGGTGTGGAAGAAAGAAAGAATCGATGCATTGAAGAATTTGTTAAGTAAATGGATGAATGATTAGAATCCATCCATGTTTCTATGGGGATAAGAAAGTATGGCAGTCGTATATGGTTAGAATATAAGTCCTCATCATATATTGAAGAACGTGACTCTAGAAGAAGTTTTTTTCTGGAAAGAAGCCAAGTTTTGAACACTTGAGGATCTTTGGTTTTATCTATATTCATGTTCCCAAGGAAAAAATAAAGAATTTGGAACCTTCAGGAAAGAAGGGCATATTTGTTGGATATAGTGAGTCATCAAAAGCTTACAGAATTTATGTCCCAGGTCAATATGAGGTTGAAATCAATAGATATGTGAATTTTGATGAAAATATTTTCTTCAATAAATCTATAGAAGATTCCATGGATCCCAACGATGAAGAAGAACATGAATGTCCCAAGGAAAAAACTACACGTTCTCTAGAACATATTAATGCAGAACCTTCCACCTTTGAAGAAGAAATCAAGAATAAAGAATGGAAGGAAGTTATGCTGGAAAAATATCAATCCATCATGAAAAATGATGTATGAGAAATTGTGCCTAGACTTGAAGGAAAGTCTGTAGTCACTTCAAAATGGGTTTACAAGATAAAATCTTGCAGTAGATGGGAGTATCGATAAATACAAGGAAATATTCATGGCTAGAGGGTTCTCCCAGCATGAGGGAGAAGACTATGATGAAACATTTGCTCCAGTTGCTAGATACACCTCTATTAGAGCCATCATATCTCTTGCGACATCCATGGGTTGGAGTTTACATCAGATGGATGTAAATATCATTTTTCTCAATGGAGTAATTGAGGAAGAAGTATGCATAGAGCAACCTCAAGGTTTTGAGGTACACCCAAGAGAAACCCATGTATGCAGAGTAAATAAGGTAGTGTTAGAAAAATAGGATCACAGAACAATAAAATAAAACAAATGCGGAAATAAAACATAAAAGATACACAATACAATAGAGACACAAATATACGTGGTTCACCCAATGTGGGGTACATCCACCAGAGAAATTTCCAGGTCCTTCCTTTTTATTATCCAGTAAAATGAAGGGATACAACCTACAACACACCCACTATAACTTCTTATTCTTTCTCTAACATTATCCTCTTTCATAATACAATATTTGTAATGATACATAGCCACAATACAATTCCCTCATAAAAGAGGGTTTCCTTCTAGGGAAAAAAACCCTAACATAACTTCTACCATCAGATCTGGGACCTTACAATGAACAATCCAGATTTACTATGAAATTACAATATACATTTACAAGGAAAAAATTTCTTTCGAGACTTCGCCCCTGAACCTCCGCAGAGGGGGAAAGCCCCCTTACAATGCTCCCGCATGGAGGGGTGTATAGTATTCTAGTGTTTACAATATTCATGGGGTATAAACACGACTGAAAATAAAGACCTATGAAACATGAAGATAATCAGGCTCCACAATCAATAATCTCTCACCTAGAGACTGATCACAACAACTCCACTAATGTTGTACATGATGGACTATACTCCACCTTGGACCTGGAAAAATTTCTCATCTTTACCTTCATGCTTGAAGACCAACTGAAACTGAGAAGGAACTCAATTTCTCCCTGGTTACTCCCTTTGTTAACATGTCTACAGGATTCTCACTAGTGTGTATCTTTTCCAACTTCAAATGTCTATCTTCCGAGACAGATCATTTAAAATGTTACATGAGATGTACATGCTTAGTATTCGAATGGAAGGTTTAGTTCTTTTCAATATGAATGGAACTCTTGGTGTCAGAGTACAACCTGCTATTATATCTCTTCTTTCCCAATTCCTCCATAAACCCTTGTAACTAAATCATCTCTTTACTAGCCTCTGTAGCAACAACATACTCGTCCTCTGTTTTTGAAAGTGCAACAACCTTTTTCAGTTTCGAAATCCAACTTATTGTTGTTCAACCTACAGTAAAAACATACCCTATGGTGCTCCTTTTGCTATCTTTATCACCTGCCATATCTGAATCAACATATCCCTATAGAACAATGTATGAACCTCCAAAACATAATGTATGAGTAGCAATACCTTTAAAATACCTGAGAATCAACTTTATTTCCCCCCAATGTTCATGTGCAATATATGGTTTTGTGCAAACCATCACATACATCAAGCTGCCAATTGTTGATGAATAAGGGACCCTTGACATGCATTTTATCTCCTCCTGTGTCTTAGGACACATTTCTTTTGTTAATTTGAAATGGTTGGCCAAAGGTGTACTAACCGGTTTTGCATTCTTCATTCTAAACATCTCCACCACCTTCTCTATGTACTCACCCTGAGACAATGACAAATTGCGTTTTTTCCTATCTCTTGTTATTCTCATACCAAAGGATTTTGTTTGCAGCACCCAAATCCTTCATCGCAAATGAATCATATAATTTCTTCTTGAGCACATTTATATCTTTCATATTAGACCCTGCAACAAGCATGTCATTTACATACAATAGCAAGATAATATATCTTCCATCTTCTATCTTTTTAAAATAAACACATTGATCAAAATAACATCTACTATAACCTTGTTCTGTCATAAATCTGTCAAACTTCAAATACCACTGTCTTGGAGCTTTCTTTAGGCCATACAATCTCTTCTTCAACATGCATACCAAATTTCCCTTACCTTTGACCTCATACCCCTGTGGCTGCTGCATATAAATACCTTCGTCCAAATCCCCATGGAGAAAATTTGTTTTTACATCTAACTGTTCAATATGTAAATACTCTACTGCCACAAGACTTAAAATATTCCTAATTGAACTCATTTTAACAGCAGGATAAAATATTTCATCAAAATCTATACCTTTCTTTTGTGAAAACCCATTTAAAACAAGTCTATCCTTGTACCACATTTTGCCTCCATATTCTTCCTTCAACTTGTAAACCCATTTATTCTGCAATGCTCTTTTTCCTGCAGGAAACTGAACCAAATCCCAAGTCTGGTTATTTACCAGGGAATCCATTTCCTCTTTCATGCATTGCTCCCACTTCTTTTTAGTTTCAACCTACATTGCCTCTTTATAACATTCTGGTTCACCAGAATCAGTCAACAATAAATAATACAATGAATGAGAGTATAATTCAGGGGCTCTACTTAACCTGGTAGATATTCTAACAACACTTGCAGAAGTTTGAGGTACATGTTGCTCCTGTTGTTTTACATTTTGATTTTCTGATACCTTTGGAATTTATTTTTCGGTGATCTCATCAAGCACTCTGTATTTTGGTTTTTCTTTTTCTTGTTTCTTTCCCTACAACTGATCTTTGTACATGATATTCTCCTTGAATATGACAACTCTACTCCTAATGATTTTGTGATTTTAATAATCCCATAAGCGATAACCAAAATCATTAACACTGTATCCAATAAAGGTACACTTCTTGGATTTTGCCTCAAGCTTTGTTCTATTTTCTTTATCAATATGGACAAATGCTTCACAACTAAAAGTCTTCAAAAAAGAATAGTTTACCTTTTTACCTATCCATGCCTCCTCTGGAATTACACCATCCAAAGAGCTTGAAGGTCCTCTGTTTATTAAGTAAACAAAAATATTTGCAACATCTTCCCAGAACTGTAATGGAAAAAGAGCATGCAATCTCATACTCCTTGCACACTCCATGATTGTCCTGTTCATCCTTTCTAACACCATTTTCTTGTGGTGTTCCTGGAACTGTCTTCTCTCTGCAAATCCCATGGTATGAAAAGTATTCATCAAACTCCTTTCTGCAATATTCACCTCCATTTTCTGATCTGAGACACTTCAACCTTTTTCATGTCTCATTCTCAACCAAAGATTTCCATTTCTCAAAAGTATCAAAAACATCAGATTTTTGTCGAATGCAATAAACCCAAGTTTTTCTAGTTGCATCATCAATAAAAGTAACATAATAACGAGATCCACCAAGAGATGATACATGAGCTAGTCCCCATACATTTGTATGCACAACATATGACTTTTCACTCTTCTTTTCTTTTCCGACTCTCGGAAATTTGACTCTCTTATGTTTTCCATAAACACAATGCTCACAGAAATCCAAATCAATTTGTTTAAGATATGGCAACAAATTTATTTTTTGAATTATCTACATCCCCTTCTCACTCATGTGTCCAAGCCTATGATTCCACAGTTTTGTATCCACTCTTGTAGAAGCTAAAGATATAGAAGAGTCAATATTACCAGTACATAAATACAATGTACCTACCTTCTCTCATTTTTCTATCACCATTGATCCTTTGGCGACCTTCCACAAATTATTTGTAAATATGGATATACAACCTTCACTTTCCAAGTGCCCTATTGAAATTGGATTTTTCCTTAGATCTGGAACATGTCTTACCTCTTTCAACAACCACTGGTTTCCATTTCTTTGCTTTATTTTTACCTTTCCCATTCCAACAATTTTGCATGGTGTATCATCACCCAAATGAACCTGTCCAAAATCACCTTGAACATAATATAGAAAATGTTTCCTATGGGGTGTGGCATGAAATGAAGCCCCTGAATCTACTACCCAAGACTTAAAAATATTATCTATAGAAAGAATCAAAGCATCTTGTAACACATCACCTGTTACATTTGCTTCCTGACTTTTCTCCTGTTGTCCATCTCTTTGTTTCTTTGGAGCTCTGTAGTCATTCTTTAGATGACCTTTCTTCCTGCAATTCTAGCACTCTATCTTTCCAAGTCTATATTTGGATCTACCCCTCCTAGAATTCCCACAGTTCCCTCAACCCTTTCCTCTATCCTTTTGTCTTCCCCTGTTCTCCATGTTTAACGCATTACTTGATGTCTCACATGTGCTTTTCCATCGCATTTCCTCGCTAAGGATAACACCAACAACATCATCAAATTTTAGAGTGTTTGAACCAAAGACAGAGTTACTTACAACCATGACCTTATTGGATGTTGACGGTTTTCATAAATTTTATCAAATGCGTTGATCAAATCCTTCATTGTCTTTTCTTTCAAAATATTGAAAGCTACCAATGTTTTCAGGCTCAGTCGTATCATTCCTAATGCCTTTCTGTCAAGAACCTCCCATTCTCCGTCCTTCATGGCCATCAACTTCTTTTCTATTCCACCCAATGGTAGGAATAGATGCTTCTGACATAAACAATCTTCCATCTGCATCTTCCATAACTGGTAGTTTTGGTCCTTAAATTTCTCGACCCTAAACTTTATGTATTCCACCATTGGTCCCACTCGAACCAGGAACCCTCTTTTCTTGTGAGTTACCTTTCACTCTGATACTAGTTGTTATAAAAATAGGATCGCGGAACAATAAAATAAAACAAATGCATAAATAAAACACAGAATATACACAATACAATAGAGACACAGATATATGTGGTTCACCCAATGTGGGCTACGTCCACTAGAGAAATTGTCATGTCCTTCCTTTTTATTCTCCAACAAAATAAAGGGATGTAACCTACAACACACCCACTATAACTTCCTCTTATTTCTCTCACAATCTCCTATCTCAGAATACAATGTTCGCAATGATACACATCCGCAATACAATTCCCTCATAAAAGAGGGTTTCCTTCTAGG
>JZKD02S2329611.1:251749-286730 GCA_000966675.3 Picea glauca
ACAGATACTAACTGACTTACCATAGTATTGAAGGTGTTCAAATGCTCTACCACCGAGTCTCCATCTCTCATCCTCAAGTTATACAACTTCTTTCTCAGGAATAGTTTATTTACCAAGGAATTAGACTGATACAACTTCCCCAACTTTTCCCATGAATCCTTGGCTATAGTTTCCTATGACACATTCAATAATACTGAATCGGAGAGACACAGTCGGATTGTGCTCTTTGCCTTCCAATCCAAATTTTTCCAGTCATCTGCAAAAGTTCATGTAGGTGAAGTACCTGGATATACCATGATCCACTGATCTCTGTCCACCAACAGATCTTCCATGTTGAGCTTCCACAGCTCAAAACTTTTCCCATTAAAATTCTCGATCTCCATCTTCGAATTGCTTGCCATTTCTTTTCACCTGAAAAACAATACCGCATATCTCCCATTGTAACAAGGCTTATCACAGTCCCGAGCCAAACCCTTGACCACAAAGGCGTCCCCCTAAAGACAATAAAGCTCTGATACCAAATGTAAATTCTAACCTTCTACAATATCTACTGTAAACAGATATTCAAAAAATAACAGAAAAGATACAATGGAAAATACACACATTACACATAGATTTTTCCATGGAAACCCAAACCGGGAAAACCAACATATTCTATATTCATTCATTTTTGTTACAATGTTTACAAAGCAAAATACATATAGGAGCCAACATCATCCAAAACCCTAACCCAATGAACTGGATTAGTTCAAAACCCCAATTCCTTAACCGAAAATATAAAACCATCGACAAAGAAACCATGTGCCGAAAAACCACCTAAATATAATGTGGTCTCGAAAAATGCAGTCCCGATCTAGAAAAAAAAATTCATGGGCGTTGCCCCCAAACCCCTGCGCGCCCAATGCATACACTCCGACACTAATACACATGCAAAGAATATAACACATACCCTACCCCCTTTATATTTGAACCTATGACTTCCTAGACCACACACACACATTTATATAATGGGAAAAAAAAGCGATCACCCCAAGGGTTTAGCTCAACCAATTGTCACCAATGTTGTTGGAAATTTGGCTAGTTTTGTGCCACTAGGGTTTCAATCCCCCTAGGTTAGACACACTAATCTACATTGATAGGATTACTAGGGATGTTATCCATAAATGTGGGGAAGCATCTATTGAGTTTCCCTATAAAAGTTTCCTTGCAAAAAATATTATCATTGTTATTTTGATATCAATGGAGCCCATTTACTTGTAAATTTGATTTCCCAACCTCTATTTTGTTGAATTTTTCTATTGTATTCAAATTTAAATTATGAATAACTTGATTTCGTATTCAAGAGGAAGAAGTCAATTATCTTTCTTGTTTTCATAGGCATATTCAAACCTTGTTTACCTATTCATCAAGATCAATTGCATTGAGTTTCCAAATCTTTATTTATGGAGAATTTTTTACTTGTTTACGAAGCCTTATTTCCTATAACCTCTATAGCTATATATTTTACACATGTTTAGGAAAGTTACTACACATTTCCTTCTAATTTATAGAGGATATTTTATAAATATTTCCTTGTAATATATGGCGAATGTTTTTATTAAGTATTTGTGATACTGTGGAAAATTTCAAACCATATTATAGATTATTAATCCTTCTAATTTATGGAGGATATTTGTATAAACATTAAATTAAATTTATGGAAAATATAAATTATTAAATACTGATAAAAAAATTAATTTCATTGTAACACACCCAACTCCCTAAATCTCATTAGGATGGTGGGGTGTTAAAATTTCTCAAATTCTTTCTCTAAATTGCATTCCTAAACAATACCTCTAAATTTAATTATGAGCTCAAAATTTAAATTTTCTCATCAATCTCTCCAATGACTATAAATATGTTAAAAACCAAGTTCTAGATCAAAAGTTATGGCCTCTTAAATTTTTAGGGCTTTCAAGGCCTTTTTCCTAACCAATTCCACCTCACACCCATATCGTAACACGTCATATATATCATCCATCATGGCTAGAACTTTTGGACATTGGGTTCAGCGCTTCCCTTGAGTTTCACGACATGGGTTAACCCCCTTTCGCGGATTCTAACTCCGACGATTGTGGTGGAGACTAAGGCCTGCGGGTTTTGGTATAACAAAAATCGTAGTCGAACAAGCATGTATGTTGATGTGTCAGGACATGTAGTCCTCACATGGAAAGTCTCAACCCAAATATAACGCAATTTGTGGAACCTTGGCATAAAACGCTGCCAATCTAGAAATCTAGATTTCCCACTAAATTAACACCCACAAACTACCGAATGTATAGCTATATTGACTTTAGAGCTCATCTTGGAACCTTGAACTGGAACCCTTCTCATCCGAGAGTCTGGGGTGCTACCCCTTCTAATCTTACCATGGAACCTTAACATAGAACCTCGACCCATCCAAGAATTTTGGCATCAATGCTTCCCTAATGGTCGATGGAAATAAAACTTCCAGATACCAGATGGTACAAATATCTAGGGTTGGGACCCCCTCTTGAGATTTCTATGGAACCACAACATAGAACCCTAAATCATCTAGGAATCTGACTTCCAAAGGGATATCACCAAAAACATCTTCCAGATGTCAGACATTTCGGATAACAAGACTTGACATGGAGGTTGTCGTGGCATGCCACCTAGCATGACACCTCATAACTTGATTGGGCACCAAGATGACGTGGCACAATTATGTGGCACTATGACTACCACCTTGGCACACTTCTTCACTACAATGTCACTCACAGATGCCAGACCCATCCACTTTCCTACTAACAAAAGGAAACAACCCTAAAATGGAACCTTGATCCATCTAGGATATGGTATCCATGAATTTACAAAGGGGAAATTTTAGAAAAGTCGAATGTTCGGATTTTTGGATCTGGATCCTGACACAAACTCTATAAATCGACGATATCTAAAGATGATATATTATGAACCTTAGGTCCAATGGCTAATATTATGAGGCACCCAAAAAGGCTTTGAAATCGAAGGTGCTTCCCTTGTGACCCACCCCAAAATTGTGCCAACACATGTCTATTATCAAAAGGTTAGGCCAAATGACATGTGGCCCAAAACATTAGCACAATGTCATTCTCTCTCTCTCTCTCTCTCTCTCTCTCTCTCTCTCTCCCTTTAATGTTATAATCATATAAAGGGAGGTTCAGAACCTCATGTTGGAACCCCACCCCATCTGACATCTGAGGATCTCAAGTCTCACAAGGCATGGTTATAATAAAGGTCCAAATATATGAGATGCAATTCATCTAGATATCCGAGATGCAGTGCATCCAAATATCCAAACATATGGAACCTCCACCTATGCATAAGTGTAACATTACTCGAACTTATAAACTGGGGTTTTTCTCCCTGATTTCAAATGGGTTTTCAAACCCAATCCATGCACAAGTCTAAAGGTGAACCCATTTCCTTTATAATCTACTCGGTCTAGATATTTACTTCATAGGGACTTCTAAGCTCTAAGCCTTATAACACTCAAGCATCAGAGACAAGGTATGCGCCTAGGGAAATAACCATGTAACTCAATATTTTTTAGGCCTACTAGTCTCTCACTCTTATTGTTCAATAAATATTACAATAGACCAATGTGTTCAAGTAAAAATTAACTAGGTGAAATAAGGAACATGAGAACTAGGACCCAAGGAAAACTCAATAGACCCTGAAAGCACAGACCTGGTAATTATATGCTCAAAAAATCCTCGAAATCAATTAACTCATAATTTATTCACAAAGGTTACATGCTATTTACTTAGGTCTACTATTAAACTACATGATGGTTGTGTTATACTTCCAAGATGAAAAATAACTAGAAAACAATTTATTGTGCATACATGAAATAAGAAAAAAAACATCCATTCATTCCTTTTAATTTTGAGAGATTAATAACCTATAGGTGAACACCATACATGCATAAAACACTAACTATGTACTCAATTCATTCCTTATTAGGATTTTCTCAGCAAACCATGCAACTTCATACAAATTGAGATAATATACATGTCTAGTAAAGAAAAATAATTACACAATGAGAGACTTATCTGTCTTAAAATAAATTTGTCCAAACCAAACTGACTAAGGGTGAGCTCCTTTCCACCCAACCATAGGCTCTACTACACTTCTAATCTCTACAACAAGCCACCCCCATGTCATGACATGATACCACTAGGGAAAAATTGTCCCTCAATTTAATGAGTGAAGTCCACTCACCTTCACAACAACCACTAGAAGAAACCCTTGCCCCCCATTTTACACACTAACCCTAGTTCCTCCATGAGGTTTCTCATATTCCATCCTAGTTAATTTACCTTAGCATCAGGAATTCCTTCTTCCTTTCCCAACAAGCATCAATCTCATGGCCCTCTTAGTTCATATAAGGTTCGGGTTCTTTATCCAGCCACATGATTTTTCTTGATCTAGCTCTATCTACTCATGGATTCCATCCACAACTCTACACATTGTCTCTCCCCCATTTGTGTCTTCTCCCTCCAAGATATCCCCTTGTGGGTTCCCCCACGGTTCTTCTTTATCCCTTTTAGAAAGTTCTCAATCTTCATTTTCTTATGTCAGAGAGTCTCCTGGGTCAACCCAAAAAATGAGGTGGGTAATTTGTTATACCCATGGCTGACAATATTCAACTATCCCAAACATCACTCCATGCCTCCATTAAGGTGGGAATTTTTTTTTCTCAACTACCAGGCCTTCTTCAAATCATAATTTTTTGGAAAAGGGGAGAAATAGAAATTCAAAAATATTTCCTTTGTCAATAAGGAAAAATGGATCATTGGTGAAAGTTATCTTTTTGGAAGGTAAATCCAACCCCCACCAGTTTCCTCTTATGGTATCATGGCCAATTCTATTACTCCCTCCTTCAGCCAGTTGGTTTGATTTTCCTTATTAAACAATATACATTACATTGTTCATATGCCATGACATGGAAATAATATCTCCATAATGAGATAAAATCATCCCTAAACATAATTTATTACAAGTAAATCAAGGGATTAAAATGGGGTGTTACATTCCCATTCCCACTTAAAAAGGGACACCATCCTTGATGTTATTCTTCTCATCAATCATTTCCATGTCTTCATCCTTCAGTTGCCTCAACGATGCCATCCTTTTCATAGTCTATTCCTTTTACAAACCTATGGCATTTTAGTACATGCCAACAACAATTTTTAAACACAATGCATATTAAACCACTTATATGCATAAATATATCATTGTTTTTCATAATTCAATATTAAACATACTATTCAACACAATACTTGTTTGTGCAATCATGGACCTACATCCATATGGTTGCCACGTTAGATCTCATCTCACTTTTCTTTGACATACCCAATGTGCCCAATGTGCTCATGATCCTAGATATCATGTTATTTCATTCAAGTCTCCTCCTCCATGTAGCCACTCAACTTCTAGGCTCAGGAATCCCTTTTTATACTACACAATCCCTTGAGTGACCCATCTTGCTTGCCAAGGCTTCCTCACACAGGAATATTTCAGAGACTCACAGAGTCTTACAACCAAGATGTCCCTATGGATTTCTCTATCATAACACATCTCATTGGTTATCATCACATATCATAGGGTCCTATTGTCACAATAGTGGTGTATTTTCCATGTTTTCTAGATCAACATCCACCATATGTCCTTTAATGACATATCTATCACCTCACCTGTATCATATGCATATATTAAATGTGATATGTTATCATACATATTTCAATAAAAATATTTTCAAATCTACTTCCCACATATTTCAAATTTCACCTATTAATTTTTAGATTTATTCCATATAGGGACTCATATCCCACAAGTATGTGATTTATTCTCATAACAGTCCAACTTTTATAATTACAGGCATCGACCTTCCTTATGTACTTACACCATTGACATATCCAATACCATTTTTCCTACGACTTCCTCAACCTCCAATTATCCAAACACATTATTAGTTCCTCATGTACATCAATGACTCACAAAGTTATCTTAAATTGTATGTATTATCAATTTCATCACTTTTTTTATCAATCATATGAAGTAGAAGGAATTTATCATTCCTTATATATGCATTATCTAGCATAGCATTTTTTTTGTCATAGTGCAATCAAACATCTCGTGAAATCAACATGGCCACATTTGCACAATGCATCCCTGAATTGCCTCCAAAATTCCATATATCTATGTTAGGCATTCCAAAATTATGGTGAGTTGGAAATTTTAGCCAACATCCCACCACATGTCTAACTCTGTTGGCATTCATTGCCACAACAAGAATATGTTTCCTACCTTGAGCTAATCAGGATCTCAAAATCAACATACATAACATTAACTCAACTCTTCCCTAAATGCTTCCATGCATTCATTCCTTACTAGTAACCAAGGTGCCAATATTAATGGCCACCTAGTTCTTCTCTTTACCATTTACACAACTCTTTGGAGTACTGGAAATTATTCCTTCCCTAATGGAAGTCCTATATCTTCCCTCTTTTATACAACATGCATCTAATTAATGCATTTAACAAATTTACTTCCAATGGCATACCTATTCATGAATTCATTGTAAATATTCCAGTCTATGTTTTCCTACCATGGGTTTCTTCCTCTGTCATACCTTTCCTAGGTATCAATGACATGCATGTATTCTATTACCCCCCATTTCTAGGGGTAAATAAGGAGATGATGTCTTGAGGCCCTCAGGTTGCAAACATGGAGTACTGAGTGGTAGATGAGTAGGCCCCTTTCACTTACCACACATCACCATTTGATCGATGTCAACAACACCCACCACACCAGCTTGGCACACAGAGGAAAGTAGGTCTTGCTTCATGAGGTAACAAGTTCGGTCTCGTGGTAAGTGTCATTTTAGTAATTGGAGCATTTGAACATGTTGCAAAGGGTCCTTTCTTGATTTTGAAAACGTTTCCTTGGAAATTATGCATTTTTCCTCATTTCACCTTGGTGGTTGACATGTTTTCCTAGTAAGTGGGTCACCCTTGGAAACATGATCGCTACTAGGGGGTCTCCTTGAAGGGAAATCATACATTCCCACACATACTTATCATTTTTCACACTTCTTACCTTTTGTTTCCTCATCTTTTGGGTTTCATGAATATTGACCCAAGAAGGGCTTATACCTCATTTCATGGGAAGAAGGGACTAAAGACCCAGATACTTGTAGATGGAAAAAGATAAGAGCCAAAAATTAATCCACTAGATGCTCTCCCTAATAGTCCTAAGAGCAATTAAATACTTCTCCAAAAAAATCAAGGACCTATAAAATGAAACATATAACTAATAAATGTCTCGGTTGTTGAGGGAATTCACTGTGATATCTTTTACTTTCCTTCCAGATAGAACTCAATGTGTTCTAGCCTCAAGTAGCATTGTGGTACTCTTTACTTTACCTTTCATATAGTACCCAAAGTTTGGACCCTAATAAATTGATGGTAAATAAAAGGGTTTGGAAAAAGGTTGCATTGAAAACAAGGATGCAACACGCCCTCTACAATATGATCCCTTGTATGTCAATAAATCCCATGCCCAAAAAGTCACACCCCCATCTACCTCATACTCTTCTACATGACTTATAGAGGGTCTTCTTGGGAAACACTCCTTGACTTGGGGATTGATCTACCCAATAAGTACCATGACAACCCTCCCATACTTAAATTTGGCAACTTGTATAAGGTCTTTGAGCATTTGTTTATTTTGAAAAGGGGGGATTTGATGCCTATGTTTGGGTGGTTCTTTTATTAAATATGGCTTACTTGGAATGATACATGTGACTTGTGGACCCTTGGAGGGCATACTTGTTTGGGTGGATAATTTGTTGATTTTGGCGGATAGAATTTATTTTTGTAGCAATTGTTTGATACAACCATTAGGCTGTTATAAAACTTGTTGATAACACTACATAACAACCCCCTAATCACCATCAAAAAATTTCTTTAATCATTGGAAGTTTAATGAGTCATAGCTAGCTTTGTTTCCAACATCTTGTACTTGATTTTTGGTGGTTAAATTTGTAGCTATTATTGTCATATATATATATATATATATATATATATATTTCCACGCTGCTGCAATTTGGGATAGAAAGGTTTCTTGTTGAATCCTCCTTGGTTTTGAAGCATCTATTGTTATATATTGTCTTGTTCTAGGAAGGGATAACATTGTTTTGCAGGTACATCATTCATGGCAACAATTTTTCTTCTCACAAGACTCTTTTCCAATCTTCATCTCCAAATTTAATCTTTACCCATAGGGGCACCTCTCATATCCTTTCACTTTTCATCTCAATCCCCCTAGGGTCACCCGAGATCCCTCTTTGTGGTGATTTCATCATCACTAAATTGAGGGGAGTGTTTATATAAGGTGACAGTGGGTAAAAAATCTCATAGTTATCAAACCTTTGTGGTTTGGGTTGGGATTTAACCAAGCTACAGATTGTGTGATAACATTTTGGCAGTGTTTTCGGGGAGGATTTTGAATCATTTTTCGAAACCTAATGACACTTGGAAAGATATCTCAAATAATTTTCCTAGTTTTCTTGGAGACTCTACCTGAGGGAAGTTCCCTCTCCCCTTTGATGATATTTTTAAGATCATCTGGCGACTCCACAACCTAAGAACCCACCTTTCCCCAAAGCCCTTGCACAAGGAATATTCAAGCCTTCTAAGGTTTACTGAAGAAAGCCTCCTCATGATTCTCCCGTTGTCAAAATATTGTTCCAAGGTAACCTTCCCCTCACTCCAATGGATCATTCTTGAGCTGGTACCCTTTATAAACATTTGAATCTAGCCACAATCCTTGGTTATCCCAATGCAATGCCCAAAGAGTCTCACAAATGGTTTACAAAGTTAATTGAGAACAATGTCATCATGCTTGAAGAGCACCTTGAAGCTATTGGTGTAGCCATGGAATAAAATGGTATAGAACATGAATAAATTTTGATGAAGCTACTAGCTATGTCTTGAAGAAGATGCTAGAAAGTGGTACAAAGGCTTACCTGACAACCACTTGGCATCCTATGAAGATTTCACTAAATTGTTCAATGAAATATGGACAACAAAGAAGGATAGCGTAATTTTATTGATTCAATTCAATAAGTTCAAAAGAAAAGAGAATGAAACAATGAAGTATTTTGACACTAGATTTGACAGTTTATGCAATCAAATCTTGAAGGATGTATGTTCATTAGATGCAACTACTCTCCTCCTTTACTTGAACACTTTTGAAGGATAGTTTGGTTTTATTCTGAAGGAAAGGATGCCTAATATTCTGGAAAAGGAAAAGGAATATAATTCTTATATTGAATAACATCTCATCAACTCAAAGATTGAGCCCTTTTAGTTTCCTCATAACAAGATGGAACAAAAGATGAAGAGCTCAACTAATGCAGTCCAAGATCCAATTGCGCTCATAACTCAAAATTTGGATCAATTGAACACTCAGTTCACCCAGACTCATAATCATATCATGAACGAGTTGACAACCTTGGAGGATTATCATCCTTCCAAACCTCAGTTTATTAGACAACCAAATGCAGGATGGAAACTGAGGCCACAACGAAAATCCAAGGCACTTGGCACCTTGGATCCCGTTGGTATGGTCATCTTGGAGGAGTTTCCATGGTGTCTCCCTTTCCAAGAACCTCATCCATAGGAATATTATCCGAGATGGAAAAAATAAGAAGAACCAGGTGCCATGGACAATATGAACTTCATTGATATTTCTACTCTTAGAGATGATGAATGCATCGATGTCACTGAAGAACAAATTGTGGAATTCAAGAAGAGAGCGGCAAGGAGATATTTATTTCAAATTTTGAATCAAATGGATGAAGATCTGAAGGATAATTTGAGGAAAAAGGAGATCTTGACTTACACCAAGAGGAACAAAGTATGAGTTCCATCAACTGAAGTAGCAAAGGAGGATTTTCCTCAAACAACTCTGTCTAAGAAGGACATTCCTCCACCTCCTCCATCCAACAAGGAAGTTCCCCCACCTCCTCCACCACTATTTCGTGATTTACTTACATCACATGTACCATCAACAAAAGAGCTTCATTTGAATATAGATTTTCCCGACATGATGGAAAATATGAACATGTCTATGGTGCAGGATATTCTCCTGTCATCCTAAATACTATGTATCGTGGAAGACAGGGAGAGGACAACCCTCATTTTTATCTTTCTTTGGGTATAAATGGTTTTTGTTTGAATAATTTTATGTTAGATTCTAGAGCCTTGGAAAATGGCATGTCTCTGAAGGTTATGGAGCAACATGTCTTGAATAAAACTCGCCCATGTGGAAATGTTTGTGGTATTGATTCAATAAATGTGAAGGTGTATGGTCTCATTGAGGATATGGAGGTATATCTACATGACTTCCCTCATATTAGCCTCATCATGAAAATAGTTGTGATTGATGTTCCACATGCTTGGGGCATGCTCTTGTCAAGAATTTGGTCTGCTACCCTTGGTGGTTTCCACGGTATGGACCTCACTCACATACACATTCCTATGGGGGATGGCACCTTTGATATTTTATATAATCGACAGGTGATCAAGAAGCACGTAATGGATCCAAATCACCCTGATTATCATAGAAATTGTGAGTATGATGTGCCACTTTACATTATTGAATATGATCCTCCAGACTTTCCTTTTGCACAAGAGGAATGTGTTGATACATTTATTCCAAAGAAGAACAAATACAAATGGAAGGTTGTGCAATACCAGGGTAAAGATACAGGGTCCATCAAGATACTCAAGAAGGATGAAGAGGGAGAAAATGCTATTAAAGACATGGTCAAGGAAAAACCACCTTCATATCCTTGCATTGAAGATATGCCTTATGTTGGTTTTGATGAAGGAATCCTTGCCCTCACGTGGAATAAGAGAAAGGGAAAGCCAAAGTACGACAAGAAAAGTGAAAATTTGTGTCTTGGCCCTTAGATCACCAACAAGATGTCCGAGGAGGGTACTTAATATTTCTATGCCATGGACATAAGGAATATGCCATTACCAGTTGATGGGTATATCTTCCATCCCTACATCAATGGAACCTGACTTCTTTAGGGCCATGGCCCCAGGTAAGTAGGTAGGTCATATTTATTTCTTGCATTTGAATTTTGTTTGTTTATGTTAGCTTAATTGCATTTATCTAGATTTGTTTATATATATTTCATTTACTCGTTTCTTTGTTTTCATTTATCCATATTTATTTTGCTACATTTTCTTGAAATCATGTTACATGTTAGTTAGAAAATTTTGAATATATATATATATATATATATATATATATATATATTTCAATGCCTACTTGTCAATTTTGAAAATTTTGATCATATGAATAAAGGGGTGAGTGCACCACCCTCGATATCCAATGTTTGTTTTGTTTCAATGTGTGTAGGCATAAGCCTTACCAAGATATTTTTAGGTTATCATGCACTCTACAAAGAGTACATGTCCCCAAGTAAGAGCCAAATGTTACCCCCCATTTCTAGGGGTAACTAAGGAGATGATGTCTCGATGCCCTCAGGTTGAATACATGGAGTACTGAGAGTAAGATGAGGAGGAATATCTCTTTCACTCACCACACATCACCATTTGATTGATGGCAACGATATCCACCACACGAGCTTGTCCCAGAGAGGACAACGGGTCTTGCTTCATGAGGTAACAAATATGGTCTTATGGTAAGTGTCACTTTAATAATTGGATCATTTGAATATGTTGCAAAGGGTCCTTTCTTTATTTTGAAAACATTTTCTTGGAAATTATGCATTTTTCCTCATTTCATCTTGGTGGTTGACATGTTGTCCTACTAAGTGGGTCACCCTCGGGATTTCCTCATCTTTTGGGTTTTTGGGCATATTGACCCAAGAAGGGCTTGTACCTCATTTCATGGGAAGAAGGGGTTGAAGTCCTAGAGGCTTGTAGCTTTCAAAAGAAAAGAGCCAAAACTTAATCCTCTAGATGCTCGCCCTAATGGTCTTGAGAGAAATAAAATTCTTCTCCACAAAATTCAAGGAACTGTAAAATGAAACCTATAATTAATAAATGTCCCACTTGTTGAGGGATTACATTGTGGTGTCTTTTACTTTCCTTGCACATGGCACTCAATCTGTTCTAGCCTCAAGTGGCATTGTGGTACTCTTTAGTTTCCCTTGCATGTAGTACCAAATGTTCAGACCTTGATTAATTAATGGAAAATAAAAGGGTTTGGAAAAGGTTACATTGAAAATGAGGATGCAACACACCCTCTACAAAGGCACCCATAAATGAGACAAAATGAGCCCTTGTATGTCAATCACCCCTGCCAAAAAGTCACATTTCCATCCACCTCATACTCTTCTACATTACTTAGAGAGAGTATTCTTAGGAAACACTCCTTGACTTGGGGATTGATATACCCAATAGGGTACCATGACAACCCTCCCATACTTAAATTTGTCAAGTTGTATAAGGCCTTTGAGCATTTATTTATTTTGAAAAGGGGGGATTTGATGCACATGTTTGGGTGGTTCTATTAAATATGGATTACTTGGCATGATACATGTGACTTGTGGACCCTTGGAGGGCGTACTTGTTTGTCTTTCCAGGGCCTTTCTAGGTGAAAGCTTGTTCATGGAGTCACAAGGTTTCTTGGACCTTCATAGGGGCATGAATCCCATGGGTTGGATGATGCGCCCCCTCTCATTGGAAAGTTGGGAGGATGAAAATTTCCTTTGAAGGCACTTGGACACCATGAGATGATCATATGGTGGCCCCTTTCACCTCAATGTTGGCCTTTGGAGGCCTAAAACATCACTTTGTATGCCCTAGACATCACATGGAAACTATGGTTTTTGATGGGGTTCTCATGGTTGATGGTGATGTGACGTGGTTTGATGGAGAGAGAGACACTTGGCATGCACTGGATCACTTGTTGGCAAGGAATGTGGCCTTTGGAGTCCCAACGATCTTCATCAAGAGGCTCAACGTCTCTCTTGGAGGCCTAACGTCACCCTTTAGGGCATGGTGTCGCTCCTAAAAGGGGAATTACTTTATGTATTTTTTAATTTTAAGTTGTAAAAGGGAAAATAGAGGAGGTCATACTCTCTAATTTGTTATTGACATTTTTGAAAGTGGAAAAATTGGTTTTAGGTGACCTCATATAAATAGAGGTCACGTCGATGTCATTTTATCATGGCGTGCTTGAGAATTACATACTCTCTTAGCTGAAATTTTCTCCCTACTTGGGAAATTTGCTCTATCCCTCTCTTGATGTTTTGCAAATGCTTTTACTTGTCTATTGGAGGAAGAAGCTAGGTGCTATCTCTTGGATGCTTGTTTCTTGGTAATGTGATGGAATATTCTTGATAAAGAAGGTTTTTTCATGCTATCTCTTGGAATTGGTAAGGAACTTATGCATAAGTGTGTTGTTTCTTCTTGTTTCAAGGTTAATTTTTCTATATCCTTGGAGGAGTATAAGGGCATACATCCTCCATCAATATCTATCTATTTGTCATTAAAAATTCTATTTTGGAATGGTTGCTACAAGGAGTAAAAAGTCTTACACCCTTGTAGATTTACCTTGCTAAGGTTAGTTTGCTCTAGGGAGTAAAAAGGATTACACCCATAGAAAAGTAAAAAACCATAGCTCATACAAAAGAGACTCCATTAACCCAATTGATAAGTCACTAATCTACTTGCATTGGAGATTGTATATTTATGCATTGGTATACATGAATTTTTGAGATATTGCAATTGTTTAAGTTGGATCTAATTATGCATGCTACAAGATTTCTTGTGCCCTAGGGGTGTCTTGATTGGCCAAGTAATTTGTTATTTTTTTTTATAAATTTACACTACATCCAATAGGGTTGCAGAAAACTCATCTAAATCTCATTGTTTATTCTCTATTCTACCACTAGAATTCACTTGCAAGCTTCCATAATTAATCTAATATTTATTAGCTAGCCTTTTGGGTGGATTGTTTGCTGATTTTGGTGGCTAGAATTTTTTGTTGTAGCAATTTTTGTTACAACCATTAGGATGTTATAAAAATGTTTGATTACACTATATAACAACCCCCTAATCACCATCAAAATCTTGTTTTAATCATTGGAAGTTTAACTAGTCATTGCTAGCTTTGTTTCCAACATCTTGTACTTGATTTTTTATGGTTAAATCTGCAGTTATTATTATCATTTATTGATTATATATATTTACCTACTGCCACAATTTTGGATTGAAAGGTTTCTTGTTGAATACCCCTTAGTTTTGAAGCATATATTGCTCTATATATTGTCTTGTTTTGGGTAGGGCTAACATTGTTTTGCAGATACATCATTCTTGGAAACCATTTCCCTTCTCACAAGGCTCTTTTCCAAGATTCATCTCTACATTTAACCTTGACCCATAGGGGCACCTCTCATATCCTTTCACTTTTCATCTCAATCCCCCTAGGGTCACCCAGGATTCCCCCCTTGTGGTGATTTCATCATTAATAAAGTGAGGGGAGTGTTTATCTAAGGTGACAGTGGATAAATACTCCCATAGTTGTCACACCTTTGTATTTTTGGTTGGGATTTACCCCAAGATACAGATTGTGCGATAACACATTCAATCATAATTTTATACATATCACCGAAGATATAAATCATGCATGAAGGAATTCTTACCCAATTCCTTCCAGGTCACATGTTTTATAGATATGATAAATTTTATACATGTTTTGTTTCCAACAACATCTTTGATGTTACTTCGCAAATGGATTTTTTATGGAATCTCACATGATCCCTTCATCAAGCTTTCGACAAGTAGCCTCTCGTATTTATCCCCTGTATGACGTTGTCCACCATTGGCAGTTGTATCATCACCAATTCCAATTCTTCCTTACACACAACAATCATAATTACAATTATATCAGTTATCATGCCAATCACAATGTATGTTCCATAAAACTTTTAAATCAACAAACGTTGTTAGATATGTCCTAGCAGATCTATATGCACTCTATCACATTGTCCTCATATGTTTATTAGTGAAAAAATAGAAGTATTTCAGGTATTTTACTTTATATACATCTATAATCATTCCCATGAATGAATTATTCACACATCAGTTTTCTCATCCCAACAAAATATAAATAAACAAGAAACGAATCAAGGGATTTTCCCTTCCAATTCCTCTGCATAGTATGGAATTTTTAGCTTAGCTTAATTGTTTGCAATACCTCTCTACCACTACATAACATGTATTTAACTAAGATATTCATTCAAACATCTACATTGATTTATTTATCTTTCACAAATATATGCTTTTCCTTAAAAACATATCATTCTGCTAAACAACCAGAGTTTTAGAGTGAGAAAAGTCTCCCCTTTTCTCCCTATTTGCATTTGGATCCTGTTCAACTTGGAATTTACTCACTTAGAGATCCTACTTTCCTTGGATGCAAACATCATGCTAATGCATCAAGGTTAGCTCATGTATTCAATTAAAAACAAAGTGTATTCTGCATATAACCCATATGCAAATAAGAATGATTAACAATCAGTTTAACATATGCATGTCTTCAAAATGTAATCCAAGATTTGTATACACATGTGCCTCTACAGCCCCCTGTCTAATTCCCAACAGTCATTAATTCCATGGCTCATCCCTTTGACAGGGCCTTCCCACAATCCCTTCAAATAAGAATGATTAACAATCAGTTTAACATATGCATGTTTTCAAAATGTAATCCAAGATTCTTATACACATGTGCCTCTGCAGCCCCATGTCTAATTCCCAACAGTCATTAATTCCATGGCTCAGTCCCCCAATAGGGCCTTCCCACAATCCCTTCACATGAGAATTTCCCAGCATGCAATCTCTTTGTTGCATCTTTATCAACTCCTTAAATGATCCCAACCCATGATTTAGTGACATCTCTATCGTTTCAGATGTTTACCCATAATTTTCCTAAAGAACAAATGCATACATTTACATAATTTTTTCAACCATGCACTCAATCATAAGTTTCAATATTGTGTGTGCATGTTTATAGTTGGTACACTTTCATAATTTACACAAGCACAACTATATTAACTTAAAATCAGTTTATCTTATGCATGTCCACAATCATTCACATGAAAATTATAAAGGAATAATCATGGATATATTTCCTTCTTTCATATCAAAGGAGAATTCCTTCTCACTTTCTCTTTCATCATTTCATACTAATCCTTTTGAATAACATATATTAAAATCCCTTCAAGATATATTCAAGCAAGAAAAAATAGAACAGACCTTCAAAACGAGGTCATCCTAGCAACAAAAGTGTTGTTTCGACACATGACAGGTACTAATCTTGTCCCTAGTTAATTTTCCCATCCCTGCATTCATACCATGAATTCCGATATGCATTCAAACCATGCCTCTCAACCATATCCATACACAGATACCTACAAGTGCACTACTTGCATTTTTTCCATGTGACTCATCCATGTTTATTTTAAATTCAATATCATCCTTTCTGATGAAAGCTTATGCCAAATATAATAGGCATATTCATGAGCACGTTGTCATCTCTCCTATATAAACAATTAGAAACGGATCCATTTTTCACACTTTCTATAAAATCAATCCCTCTATCATGGGTCACTAGGAATTCATGGCATTACCCAAGGTACATCGAGTACTAGATTCCTATTCCCTTAACAATTCATGCCTCTTATCATTTTCAGTCATCAAACCTTTTTTTTTATGAGGGAATCCTTACCTAGATTTCCTTTTATTACTTGATCTTACTAAAACATACCTTTATTATTGGTATTCATTATTGGATGCTATATGATCCATTGGTGTCTCGGGGAGGTTCAAATATTCCTTCACCACACTTTGGATCAACAACTTATTGACCCTTGCCTTATCTTCATAAGGTTGTATGAAACACCCCCCAAAATTTCCATTCACATTGTCAACCTTTCCTAGTTACCTAATCATCATTGATCATAAATGTTCACCCTAACAATTCATATCAATCAACTTGTTACTGAGTCTAGATACATGTTATGGGCTTGCTCATTATTGTCATATGCATTTACAACATGTCTATATGCACCTATCCCTTTACTATGTACATGCCTATTAGCGAAAATGTATCTTAACTATGTATCTCTTGCATTCACATACATAGATAAGAATCCAAGTCAATAGACATATACATTCCCCCTTAGGAATTGTTATCACAAGATTTGTACTTGTTCAAATCCCAACACAAGTCCACAAAATTTGCATAACTATGGAAAATCCTACCACTGACACCTTATTAATAATTTCCCTCATTTTAGTGATGAAGGAGTTCCACCACAAGGGAGGCTTCCTCAGTGACCTCAAGGGATCAGAGTAGCAAGTATTGTATCCAATCCTACTGCCCCCTCTCTTGATCACCTAAAAAAAATTCTAGGTCAAGGAGATAGAAGGTGTATGAAGTTGTTTGAGTACCTTCCCTGAAAAAGAACACTCTCTAGAAAATATATGATTATTTCCAAGTCCAAACATGCCATAAATACTCCTTGAAGACACTAGACAATGGAATTTTATATGGTTGATACAAATTTGTAGTAGTACAACAGTCTTATAACAACAATATGAATTTGTAACAACAACAATAAAAAAGAGCTTAGAATCTCAACAATTGACCAAGAAAATTAAGCATGTGTCACATAGAACATTACCCAATTTCTTAAGAGAAATTATGAGTAAGCTAAACTAGATTTACAAGAGTGTATGCTAAAAACTAGAGTGTATTAATATGGTTGTAGAAAAATTTTGCAACAACAAGTTTACTAGAAAAATAGTGAGTGGTAGTGTTAGCAAATTTGGTAGAGAGCTTAAGAGAATTAAAAGAGAGTGTTTGTTGATCAATTTCACCAAGAGATCTATAAAATCAGTGCCTTGAGGGCTATGGAGTCTTTATAAGAACAAATGCAACAATACTTGAACATTTAACAAGTAAAAATCAATAGGTAGAGCTTAAACTCTAAGGTGCTATCACATTAGGACCTTAGGGTTTAATCCTTAAAGAGAAGGATTGCTAGAGTGCAAGCACTTTTGGGCTCTAGCAACCTTTTCTCCTTTCTTGATGCTTCAACTAGATTAAAATCAAATGTCTAGGGCTAAAATCTTGAAGTTATATCACTTTAGGGCTTTAGGAATCTAACCCTAGCAAGGACTCCTTCTCAATTTTTTGGACAAAATCAACCTTGTGATAGGAGGAAGCACTTATTCTCCTCTCTTAGGGTTTCATCAAGCAAGACGTCTAACATGAAATTTTTTTTTACCATGAAGCATTGATAGCACAAAGATAAAATTTCAGAAATTTCACTTACTTCACCAAGATAGCATGAGATGAAACCATAATTGCAGAAATTTCATCCAAAAAATCAGCAAAAGCATCCACAAATTGATCCTCCAACCAATTCGCATAAGCAGAAGAGAGATATAGCCCAAGACAGGGTGAAAATTTCAGACTTGTTCTCACAAATGGTGAGTGATGATTGATGATAAAATGAAATAAGATGATCCTCTATTTATATGAGTCCATATTAACTAATTTGTCCACTTAAAATTGTCAACAACAAACTAGAAGAGGGTCGCCCCCCTTCATTTTCCTTTACAATATGCAAAAATGAAAAATACATAAATGAAAACTCTAAAAAGAGTGACGTCATGCCCTAGGAGGGTGATGTAGGGATGAAAAGTGGGACATCAAGCCTCAAGAGGAGAACATTGGGCCTACAAAGGTCATGTGTCATGCTCTCAAATGGAAAAGTTTCATTCCATGTGTCTCCTCATATCAAACCACATATGAAACCATCTCATCCATCAAATGCTAGCCTCCAAGGTGACGTCGGTTGATGGCCTATGTCTCCAAAGTCCATGTCCAAGTATATAAGGTGATTCCATGTGTGATCCATCATCCTCCATTAGGCAAGGTATTGCAAAGAAAAACAAGTACGCCCTCCAAGTGTCCACAAGTCATATGAACCATGCTAAGTAATTCACATTTAATAAAAGAACCACCTAAACAAGTGCATCAAATTCCTGTTTTCAAATTAAACAAATGCTCAAAGACCTTATAAACTTTACCAAATTTAGGTATAGGAGAGGTGCCATGGTGCCCTATTGGTTAGGTCAATCCCCAAGTCAAGGAATGTTTCCCAAGAAGACCCTATCTAGATCATGTATTGAGTATGAGTTGGATTGGGGAAAGACTCTTAGGATGGGGTTATTGACATATCAAGGGTTCATATTGTGTCATTTATGGGTGCCTTTGTGGAGGGTGTGCTACATCCTTGAGTTCTCTTTATTTGTAATGAAACCTTTTTCTAAGCCCTTTATTTTCCTTTTGATTAAGTCTGAACATTGAGTGTTATGTGCAATGTAAATGAAAGATCACCATAATGCATTGGGTTCCATGTGGTTAGAACATAATGGGTTCTATGTGCATCGGAAATAAAAGAAAATCACAATGCACTCCCCCTTCAAGTGGGCCATTTTGTTCATTTTTTACTTAAAATTCCTTTATTCGTTTAGAGAAGTGTTTCATGGCTCTCAAGACTTTATGGAGAGAATTTTATGTATGATATCAACTACAACACCTATGGTCCTTCATCCCCTTCTTCCCATGAAATGAGGTACACACACTTCTTGGGGTCAATGCACCCGAAAACCCGAAAGATGAGGAAAAAGAGACGAAGTGTGGAAAGTGGTAAGTATGAGTGGGAATGGTATGATGACCCTTCAAGGAGACCCCCCAATAGAAACCCTTTTCCTGAGGGTGACCAACTTACTAGGATACCATGCCAACCACCAAGGTGAAATTAGGGAAAATATATAATTTCCAAGTAAACATTCCATAATCAAGAAAGAACTCTTTGCAACATGCTTAAATACTTCAAATATTAAAGTGACACTTACCATGAGACTAGAATTGTTACCTCACGAAGCAAGACCTGTTGTCTTTTGGGAGCCAGTCCAATGTAGTGGACGTTGCTATGCTTCCAATGATTATGATGGTGAATTGTGGTGAAGAAGAGGGGCTCTGTGATTTATTCCTATTAAAGTGACACTTACCATGAGACTAGACTTGTTACCTCACGAAGAAAGACATGTTGTCTTCTAGGAGCCAAGCTAATGTAGTGGACGTTGCTATGTTGCCAATGATTATGATGGTGAATTGTGGTGAAGAAGAGGGGCTTTGTGAGATATGTTATCCTTTTGGATCTCGACACTCCATGTCTGCTACCTGCGGGCCTCGAGACATAATATCCTTAGCTACCCCTAGGCTGGGGGGGTAACGGGAATAAAAAATTTACTCAATCTAAGAGTTCAAATGAATTACTCATAGTCTCATGTCACTTGAACTCCTTTCCAATGGCTACTTGCTAAGTCCCATTAGCAACACAGTGGAACATCAATTGCAATTAACAATAGTAATAATTACCAATCCTCAGGTTCTTATCCTTCTAGGTTTCATGCCACGAGCCACCCAACTCATAAATCAAAGTGGTTTAATTCCTCAACCATGTCAAGTTTCCAAAAGTTTCACTTCATTACCTCCCTCAACACTCAGGGAATTGTATACTCTTAGCAACTTACTTCCCTTGTGAAAAATAGCAACAATCCAAAGGACTTCTTTCATTTATCGTACAATGCTAAAGGGGGCTCCTAATTAGCATGTCATTCATCATTGGAATGATCAATTCCAAGGAAATAAAATACAATATTACCTTCTCTTAAAATCCATTTACTTACACCTAAATGGATTCCCAACAATAGGTCTCTTTCATTATAGGTCTAATGAATTGGCCTTAACAATTTTCCATAAGTTCTTCCAACATGAGGATTATTCATACATGGATTAGTATTTTATATGAGAAACAATCATAATTTTTCGAGGCTCTATCAACCCATACTTATAGGCAACATTACAACTTATTAAAAAAAACAAGTTCACTCAATCTCTAGAACTCATACCATTTCTAGTGCTATAACCCTTGCTTAGTCTTAGGTTCATAGTGTTAGAATAATAGGTGTGATTGTTTCACCATAGAAAATATAGAAATATTGTCACCCAACCATAGGCACAAAGGCCACCCCCAAGCACCTTAACCTTGACAGATAGAATAATTCTGGAATCAAACACTAGAACCAATATCCAATCAAGGTAGTGTACCTCTCTCTAGAGCTAGCGGACTAGGAAGAAATTCCAAACCATAACCAAAGAGAAGGTCCAATCCAAAACAAAAAATGCTAGTTGCAGCAGCGACAGCTGCAACTCATCTCCAGACTTTCACACCACTGGTCTTATGCAGTTGTGAGATAGAGGGTATACAAATGAGCTCTAGCGTCCTCTATTTATACTACTCCAAGTCACCTAACTAGGTTGACTTCTCTTCCTAGAGGCTAATAACTTAATAATAAATATTCTCTTGAGCCAACTTGTCTCCTAGGGTTATTATCCAATGTTTTAGGGTTTCTCTTGCTTCCCATAATATTCTAGTATTGTTAGAGGTTACACATGGAGGTTAATACCTCCCACAACTACCATAAAATCAACACTCCCTCCTAGCTAGGGAGGTATTAAAGGAAATTGTCTTGAGCATAAATAGATCATTCAACTGATAGCACCAGCATAGCTACACATGTTATCTCATGTTCAAATCATGAGAACCATCATCACTATAGGTATCATTTGATATCATCAATTTCATCATCTCTCGAAGCCATACTCCATCTAAGTAATCGGGCATGATGATGAATAAATCACTCTACAGAGTGATACAAGAACCATTCTTCTAATCTGGACATATTTCCTAGAAGAATAATTGTTCCAACATATGTTGGAAGCCACGCCATGGGATACAAGGACTATTCTTCTAATCCGGACATACGTCCTAGAAGAATGACTGTACTAAACCATTTTACACAAGGAGAATGTCTGTCCACCAACAATTTTTCTTGCTTGGACCATTCTCTGCCTAGAGAATGTCTTCCCATCAACATACTGACTATCCATGTAGATGGAAATCATCTCCAACACTAGTGGTAGTCTCCATGGAAATCAAAGAAATTCCATTCAATAGAACACAATTGTGTCTATCCATAGTAGTACACAACTACTATCTAGTGGTACATAACCACACCTAGTAGCACACGACTAATAACTAGTGACACATAGTCACAATCAGTGGATCACTTCCACCACAGTAGCATAAAGATACTGTCCAAAGACATGTAGTCTCCACAACAATCATATCATCTGATATCAACCTGCATAACAATATCATGATACAAACTGAGTCATCTAGGCCATTCTTCCACTCATATCTGTGAGATCTGGAAGAGCATCTTCCCTCAGAAATTAAAACATCAGTCATGGGATATCTTGACTATTCTTCCCAAGCATAGAAGAATAATTGTCCCTGATTTCTTAGCCTAGACCATTCACCTAACTAGGCCATTCCTCCGACACTAATCATAGTGCAACCTAGAGAGAATGAGTCTTCCCTAGGTAATGTCTATCCCTGATTGTTGAACCTGGACCATTCACCTAACTGGGTCATTCCTATGGCACTAATTAGAGTGCAACCTGGAGAGAATGAGTTTTCCCTAAGGAATGATTGTTCATACCATTTCCTATGGAAATGATTGTCCTGAACCAACCTCCAAAACATACCATTCTTCAAAAATTCTCATAACTGTGAACTTTGAAAGAATGACTTCCTGGTGAGGTAGACCATTCTACTTTACCACTACTCAGAGTGACTTCCAAGAATAATGACTATCCTATACCATTCCCCCACACTGGCCACAAGGGGAATAACTATCTATGGTACATCAACAATCTATCAGACCATTTTCATTACAAAAATGATTGTCCGATCTGGACCATTTTCCAAACCGGAAAATGCATGTCTGTCAAAAATCTCAAACCACTTTCCGAATTGGAAAGGAACTGCCCATCCTAGACCATTTTCCGAACTGGAAAATGACTGTCCATAAATAAATAACATATCAGTGCTCCCTCCCAACATGGGATTAATCACTTCCTTTTTCCAATAAGGAACTCATCTCCACGAGCCCCAACTTGTCTCTTAAGTATGCAAACTTTTCATCTTGGACAAAGACTTTACCAAAATATATGTTATCTACTCATCTGTGGAGATATACTGGAGAACCACTTCTCTCTTCTAGACTTTATCACATAGAATATAATGCTTGATCTCAATGTACTTCATCCTGTAATGGAACACCAGTTTCTTTGAAAGATTTACATGGCTCTGATCATTACAATATATCATGGTCGAATTCAACACCTAATCAGACGGTCCATAAACCAACCTACAAAGCCACATTGCTTATGTAAAAGCATCACAAGTTGCAATATACTTTTCTTCTATAGTGTTGAGTGCAAAAAAAATTTGTTTCCTGCTAACCCATGAGATCGTGACAAAGCTCAAACTGAAACATATCCAACTAGCACTGCATCTGTCATTTACACTCCCTGCCCAATCTGAATCGATAAATCCATGCAATTGTATATCATAACTCAAACATTCTACAAGGCAAATATATGGTTGAGTATTTTCCAAATACATTAACGAGCCAATCAATTGTCGATACAAAGATGGGTCTACTAGATTAGAGTCTCTCAACTTTTTCATATCTGTCATCATGGGAGTTTTCCATGGATTAGCAATCCATCATCCCAGACTTTTGAGTAACCATTCTGATACACTTTCTCTGTCATAGGAAGTTTTCTCCACACTTCTATTTTATATGAGACACTCTACATCAAGTTGCTTGAATCCATACAAGGTCTTCTTCCATTTGCATACATGGGTCTCTTTCTAGTATAAGATTCTTTCTCAATTTTCTTTATTGGGAAGAACAATCTTTTACATGGATATTGCAAGAGGTATATCTGGTTTATTGGAACAAGTTGTAGTCAGTCTTCTCCTTCCTTCTGGAAGAACCTCTAGTTCCGAATTTGGAAATGATTCCATTCATAAGTATTTTTCACATTTTCTTACATATATTGTTCTTCATCACCATTTCCATTTCTTCTGCTTGATTTCTTCTACTGGGTTCAAACCAAGCTGGTAGTCTTATGATTTTTAGTATAATAATTGGTTATTTTGGCTTTTGTTTCTTTCTTGGAATATCCCTGTTCTTCCTCGTGTTCCTCTTTAACTTTGGGGTCCATGGAGTCTTATATAGATTACATGCCCTTCCTTCATGAAGATTCCAACATCTTCCTTTCATCATAGGAACATAGATGTAGATGGACAACCAAGGCTATTTAGAGATTCTTGAAGAAGAATTCTTCTGAACACGAGTTGTATATCATGGATGCTACTTTCAATGAGAACATGGAAATATACTTCAGAATATTCATGGATTATTTAATGGATCATATAATTTAGGATTAGCTCCCTCATAATCCTAGCTTTATGCATAAATGCATTCTCTTCTTTTGGAATTTTGCAATCAACTCCCTCCATCTAAGAGAGTCCATGCTTTCGTTTGCATCCTTATTGCTTTTTGCAAAGTGTCACAAGTCTTATTCTAGTTTCCTCTTGATTACTGACTTCTTTCTGGTCTGACTCTTTCTGGGTCTCTTCAAGCTTGATTCTGATTTCAGCCTATCTGGAAGTTGTTACTTATATAATATATTCCTCAAGAATTTGTCACCAAAGATTGTCAACGTACTTCCATCCTTTTCATGTACATTACTTGATTTGTAGTCATAGCAATCCTTATCTTGTTATTCGTCCATAGGTATTGTTTCACTAACCATATTATCTTCTAAGAAATAGATATGCATGATATGTACAGGAACTATGTAAACATGGTATGTACAAGAACTATGTTATAGAAGAGTATTGTTACCTTGACTAGAAGTCTGCTTCATCCTGCTTAACTTTCTTTGAGGGTTCCTTTTCTTCGGAAACTGTTGCTTCGTGTGTTTCCTTCATTTTTTTTAACTCGGGACAATGGTTCCTGTAGTGACCATATTTTCGACAGTTGAAGCATTGTATTTTTAACATATCATTTTCTTGATTTGGTTTCTTCCTTAAGCCAAATTTCCTCTTATTCCTGAAATTCTTGAATTTTGTTGTGAAGGCTTGATCATCATATTTCTTTTGGGATTTCTCTTTTGTGCTAATCCTTGATTCTTCTTGTTCACATCAAGTCCAAAGTTCTTCAAATGTGGGATACTCCTTTCTTGTGTTCATGCTTGCAACAAATGCACCCCATGCCTTGGGGAGGCCATTGAGTACTATATTTACTAGTTCCTTTCCTGAAATGATTTCTTCAATAGCTTGCAGTTGATCTATTAACTGAGAGATTCTTACAAAGTATGATGTTATGATGTCATCATCATTCATTTTCATGTCACGGAGCTCATTCTTCAAACTCATTACTTGTCCAATGTTTATGACTGAGAAGAGGTTAGTTAGGGCATCATACATCTTCTTGGATGAGTCAAGATGAGATATGTAGGGTATCAAGTGGTATTTTACAAAGTCCACTATGATACTCATAGCATTGATGTCATTGTCCTTGAACTTATCCATAACTGCAACGTTTTGAGGTTCCTTCTCTTTTCCCGCTTCAAACTGTGGTTCCATGATCTTTCCCTTCACAAGATCCAACACTTTATTCTTGGCAAGGATGAGGTCAATCCTTGTCTTCCATGCTCTAAAGTTAGAATCCCCTTCTAACTTGTTTTCTGACTTCATAGAGTAAGTCATTACTGCTTTGACTTGGTCAACCTTTGACTTTGACCAAAAACTGAAACTTGATGTCTTGGCTTGCTGAGAGTACCAGGAGGTGCGCTAGGCTAGGGCGCAATAGAATATCCAAAAATTAGGTCAATATCTTCACTTAAGGTGCCTTAAAAAGAGGGTTAGGGTTTCGTTATTGCAATAAAACTTTGATTGGAACTGCAACTGTAACTGAGCAAATCCTCCCAATCTATCTTCCAGCGGTTAGACTGTCTGAAGATAGCATGGGCCCATAACCTGTTAGAATAATAGGTGTTCTCGTTTCACCATAGAAAATATAATAATATTGTCACCCAACCATAGGTACAAAGGCCACCCTCGAGCACCTTAACCTTGATAGAGATAATAATTCTGAAAGCAAACCCTAGAACCAATAGCCAATCAAGGTAGCATACCTCTCTCTAGAGCTAGTGTACCAGGAAAAAATTTCAAACCATAACCAAAGAGAAGGTCCAAGCCAAAACCGAAAATGCCAGTTGCAGCAACTGCAACTGCAACGCCTCTCCAGACTTCCGCACCACTG
The DNA here is from genome assembly GCA_000966675.3 of Picea glauca. NCBI lineage: Eukaryota > Viridiplantae > Streptophyta > Pinopsida > Pinales > Pinaceae > Picea > Picea glauca. Next base: position 278,173 of record JZKD02S2329611.1, read on the forward strand.
GTCTTATGCAGTTGTGTGTGAGAGAGAGTATACAAATGAGATCTAGCACCCTCTATTTATACTACTCTAAGTCACCGAACTAGGTTGACTTATCTTCATGGAGGCTAATAACTTAATAATAAATATTCTCTTGAGTCGACTTGTCTCCTAGGGTTATTATCCAATGTTTTAGGGTTTCTCTTGCTTCCCAAAATATTCTAGTCTTGTCATAGGTTACAAGTGGAGGTTAATACCTCCCTCAACTACCATAAAATGAACACATAGGTCATATAATCTCAATACCATAGTCTTTGTTCCAAAACCTCTGCTTTTGTTTTGTTTTCTTCATTATGTTCTCTAAATTCTAGAACAATGGACCACTGTTTGTTAGTCACAAAATCATAACGCATACAATTAATTGGCCTTGACAATGTTTGATTGACTTATAAAATCCCCACAACAAGACTATATTCTTGTTTCCATTCTTATTCAGATTTAACTATTAATTCATATCAACATATTCATTCCTATAAGAGTCATTCTAATTCCATCAAGGAAATAACATAAATCTTATGTTGTTAGTGTACTTCAACATGATTAAATTTTCTGCTAAATAATTTTGAAAAAAAAATCAATCTACAATCCTTCCTTTAGGAAGCTTGCACATCTACATAAAACAATATTTCAATAGGATCATGTTGGCCTTGGTATACTAGTCTTGTGTCAGGCCTAGTGTTTGAACTCTTCTCTAATACCACTTTGTAACACACCTAATCCCCTAAACCTCATTAGGTTAGTGGGGTGTCAAAATTTCTCAAATTATTCCTCTAAATTACCTTTCTAAGAAGTACCTCTAAATTCAATAGTGAGATCAGAAGTAGAATATTCTCATTGAGAGCTTTCCAATGACTATAAATATGCTAAAAACTGAGTTCTGGATCGAAATTTATGGCCTCTTAAAATTTTAGGTCTTTCAAGGCCTTTCTCCCACCCAAGTCCACCTCACACCCATGTGGAATCCACATGGGTCCACATCATTTGTACCATCCCACATGGCTAGCATGTGTGTTTATTTTTCAGGACACGTAGTCCTAGCATGGCAATTCCTAACCCAACTACAATGTGACTAGCATAAACTTGGTGCAGAACCCTACCAATCCAGAGATCTAGATTTCCCACTAAATCAACACCCGCAAAGTTATGAATCTCCAGATATATGGATATTCAGGACTTTATAGATTTCCTTAGAACCTTAAACTGGAACTCTTCTCATCTTAGATTCCAAGGTGATACCCCTTCTGAGCTTACAACATAACCTTAACATAGAACCTCAACACATCTAAGAATTCGAGCATCCGGGCTTCCCAAATGGGTGATGCAGATAAAACTTATGGATATTGGATGATCCAGATATTCGGGGTTGCGACAGCCTCCTAAGCTTGCTATGGAACCATGACAAGGAAGCCTAAATCATCTGGGCATTTGGATTCCAAAGGGCTATCAACAAGAATTTCTTCCAGAAGTTGGATGTTCTGGATAACAAGACTTGACACAAAGGTTGTTGTGGCATGCCACCTAGCATGACACATCATAAATTCGTCAAGTGTTAGGATGGAGTGGCATAGACCACCACCTTAACACACTTCTTCACTATGACATCTCTCACACGTGTCAGACTCGTCCTCTTTCCTACTTATGAAGGGAAGAAACCCTGAAAGAGGACCTTGATCCATCCAAGATTAGGGATTTTACAAAGGGTGACTTATTAGAAAATATGGATGTCCATATTTATGAATCTGGATCCTCGCACGAACTTTATAACTCAAAAATATCTATGAATGCAATCTTCCGAACCTTAGGTTCGACGACTGATATTACGAGGAACCCATGAAGGCTTTGTGATTGAAGGTGGGTCCCTTGTGAATAGCCTCGATATCACGCTGACAATTATTCTTTATCAAAAGGTTAGGCCAATCGACATGTGGTCTGGCACATTATCATGATGTCACTCTCTCTCTCTCTCCCTTTCGTGTTATAAGCATATAAAGGGGGGCTCAAAACCTCATTTTGGAACCTCGCCCCATCCGACATCTAGGGATCCATAGTCTCACATGGCATGATTATAAGAAAGGTCCAGATTTCTGGATATTCGGGATGTGATGCATCTGGATATCCAGACATTCGAAGCCTCTACTTTCACATAAGTTTAACATGACCCAAGCTTGGAACTTGTGGTTTCTCACCCCAATTTCGACTGGGTTTTTGGATCCAATCCCTGCACAGATCTTAAGGTGAACCCCCTTCCTCTTCCATCCACTCGGTCCCAAGATTTACTTCACATAGAATTCTAAGATCTAAGCCCAAGAACACTCGGGCATTTGAGACAAGGTATGTGCCCATGGAAATAACCTTGTATCTCAATATATTTCAAGCCTACTAGTCTCTTACTCTTGTTGTTCAAGATATATTACAAGAGACCCACGTGTTCAAGTAAAAATTAGCTAGGTGAAATAAGGAACATGATAATTGTGACCCAAGGGAAAGTCAATAGTCCTTGAAAGAACAAACTCAATAAGTATATGCTCAAACAATTGTACACAACAATTAACTCATAATTTCCTCACACAGGTTTCATGCTATTTAATGAGTTATGCCATTAAACTACATGATGGTTGTGTTATACTTCGAAGAGGAAAAATAACCAAAAAGCAATTTATTATGCATGTAGGAAATGGAAAAAAAGAATCCATTCATTCCATTTTAATTTGCAGCGATTAATAACCTATATGTGAACACCATACATGTAGAAAACACTAACTTTGTACTCAATTCATTCATTCTCAGGATTTTCTCAACAAAACATACAACTTCATACAAATTGAGATAATACATATGTGTAGTGAAGAACAATAATTACACAATGAGAGACTTATCTGTCTTAAAATAAGGTTGTCGAAACCAATTTGACTGAGGGTGAGCACCTTTCCACCCAACCATAGGCTTTTCTTCACAATAAAAACTGAAAGAAACCCCCTCCATTTTTACACACTAAGCCCATGGACTCCACAAGGTTTCTCATATGCTATCCCAAATGATTTACCTTAGCATCAGGAAGTCCTTTTTCTTTTCCCAACAAGCATCCAGCACACGACCCTCTTAATTCATATCAGGTTTGTGTTCTTTGTCCATCCACATGAGTTTTCTTTCTTTTTATCTATCTACTTGTGGACTCCATTCATGAATATGCACTATGCCTCTCTCCCCACCTTGTGTCTTCTCCCTCCAAGATATCCCCTTGTGTGTTCCCCCACAATTCTTCTATATCCCTGTCATAAGGTTCTCGATCTTCCTTTTCTTATGTCAGAGGATCTTGTGGGTCAACCCCAAAAATGAGATGGGTACTTTGTTGTACCCATGGCTAAGATTCTTTAGTTGTCCCAACCATCCCTCCATTAAGGCAAGCAGTTCCATGCCTTCTTCATTAATTGATTTTTGGGAAAAAGGGAAAAATAGAAATTGTCAATTAGGGGATATGACTCATCGATGAATGTTATCTTTTTGACAGTAAGGCAACCGCCCAACCCCACCCCACCCCACTAGTTTCCTCTTGTGATATCATGGCCAATACTAGTACTCCCTCCTTCAGTCAACTACTTTGGTTTTATTTATTAAACAATATACATTACATTGTTCATATGCCATGGCATGGAAATAATACCTCCATAATGAGATAAAATCATCCCTAAACATAATTTATTACAAGTAAATCAGGGGATTAAAATGGGGTGTTACATCCATCTTATAAAATTTTATTTTTTTAAATAGGACATTTATTACATATACACAAATATGTTTGGAGAATGATTTTGATAAATGGTTATTTAATACATGTTCGTAGTTTTTTAGTGCAATAAGGAAATAAATGTATATTTGGAGAAGGATCTTAATAAATGATTATCTATAACATGTTTGAATTTTTCTTGTGTAAACACATGTTGGACTATGAACATGTGTCATTTAGATGAATATTATTCTTTTCTTTGGCTTCCATTTTTTATAAATGATTATTTATAACACGCTCGAAGTTTTTTAGTACAATAAGAAAACAAACGCTAAACCATGAAAATGCATCATTTAAATGCATATCATGCTTTCATTTGGCTTCCGTTACTATATAAATAAATACATATCATGGTTTCATTTGACTTCCAGTGCAATATAAATAAATAACCAACAAAGACATTGATATATTAAAAGGAAAAGAAAAAAACCAAAATGATCATAAATATATATTCTCAATTATCAAATGTAGATCATATTGGATTCCAAAGGCAAAGAATAAAGAGTAGGAGGGGACCAAAAGTTTAAGTTAATTGTATAGAGCATGAAGGAGATGGTGAAAATGTTCTTTTGAAGAAAGAAAAATATAAAAAAGTGAATGAATACTAAGAATAGTGATAAAGATACCGGTTAAAAGAGAAAATTCAAAGTGATTTTATTGCTTTTAGATAATAAGACATATGCTCGATTAAGATTGATAATTTAGAGGTGATCTACTCATCAAACTATTATATTATATGATTTAAAAATAAAAATAAAATATTTCAAACCTGAAAATTTTATATAATTTAAAAATAAAAATAAAATATTTCAAACATGAAAATTCAAACCTTATTGAATTTTTTTTTACTAGGATGCCTTTAAAAAAATTGAAATCTTATTGAATTTTTTTTTACTAAGATGCCCTAAAAAAAATATTTTCTAGGATTATGAAAAGAGTTGATGCATAATAGTATTATATGATTTAAAAATAAAAAGAATAATTTGAAAATTCAAACTTTATTGAATTTTTTTTACTAAAATGCCTTAAAAAAAGAGAAAATTCTAGGATTATGAAACGAGTTGATGTATAATAGTTTTATGTTTGATGTATGACACTATATTGATTAGCCAAATGTAGCTCTACCATTGATTATTCAGTTCATCAAATTTTGTGATGTGCCACTAGCTACCTCCCTCCACATCGTTTTTTAGGGCGTGAGATCAAGACTCATGTGCACTACTTATCTCTTTCTTGTAACTAGTTTAAAATATCCATCACATTCAAAAGACTCACTTAGAATGGGAAAAATGCATAGTAGTTTTCTATTAAAATGACACCGTATTATTTACCAATATGCCTTGATTGGGAAATAATCAAGAAAAGTCCCAAATTTATTAAGGTTATGAAAGGAATTGATGCATAGTTGCTTTTGGTTTGACAAAAGAAACTATATTGTTTACCAATATGCTTATCAGGAAGACAATTAAGAAAATTCCAATGCTATTAATATCCATCACATTCAAAAGACTCAATTAGAATGGGAAAAATGCATAGTAGTTTTCTATTAAAATGACACCGTATTATTTACCAATATGCCTTGATTGGGAAATAATCAAGAAAAGTCCCAAGTTTATTAAGGTTATGAAAGGAATTGATGCATAGTTGTTTTTGGTTTGACAAAAGAAACTATATTGTTTACCAATATGCCTTGATCGAGAAAACAATTAAGAAAAGTCCAATGCTATTAAGGTTATGAAAGGAATTATGCATAGTTGTTTTATGTTATGAAAATGTATTTTTTAACATGTATGTGCATAGCTTATATGCATGTTTGTGCAATGTGTATTATTAATGTATAAAAATTAAACACTCTATTAAGCAATTCTACATAATTAATTTCATACCTCTCATATTCAACAACATATATGTATGGGTGTGCATTGTGCATCATCTATCCAGTCCCAATCGTTGAAGTGTGATGCACTGAAAGGGGATAAACCCTCTGCAATTTCTTATGATCTCCATAGTTGCTATTATTTCCAAGATGAGCTCAGAAAGTGAGGACTTTCTCGTATGCTAGAACTGTAGGTTGCCTCTTTCTCGTTGTCTTGTTTTTGGGGCCCTTTTACGAAACAACTGAAACATGGGTAGTCCTTAGTGAAAGGTCCAAAGTAGCTAGGAAAATGTAAGGACCTACCCAGTGAAATAGAGCCCTTGAGATTCTATAGGAAATTGGAAATGTTAGAGTACACTGCAAGTTGTAACCACTATTTTTTCATTACTACAAGATGTATTCACTGTTATGGATTACCTTACTGGGGCTAAGTTTGGAACCTCTATTGGATATGCTAATTTGGCTGCCAACATAGTTCTACCGAAAGCTACACATAACTATTTTTCACTTGAGATAAAGATGGACATAATGTTTTCAAAGATGTGAAATAAGTCAACTACACAATCTTCTTCCAATATTTCATAAAATCCACTTCCTTCCAACAATTCATCGAGTCCAATGAACCATTTTCATGGAGACATTTTCACCTAAGCATTTTTTTGGACATTTTCACGAGATTTTTCATTAAAATATTTTCATGGGGAATTTTCACTAAGATATTTTGACACAACATTTTCATAGGGCATTTTCACTGAGACATTTCACACAACATTTTCATGGAGACATTTTCATTAAGGCATACCTCTACATCCCTAATCTATGAGTTCACACGACATTTTCATGGAGACGTTTTCATTAAGGCATACCTATACATCCCTAATCTATGAGTTCAACCTAATCAACCTAATCAAGTGGACATGTTCCTTCTCCCCCTCTTTGTAATTTATTTCATCTCTATTCTTTTATTCTAATATGAACAATTCATCATATTTACTAAAACCTCTCAAGAGGAGACCTAACAAAGTAACCCTAGATAATCTTGGTGAATATATAGAAGCCAAAATTCAAACAGAGTTAGAGATAATGCTTGATAATAAGTTTAGATCCTTCGAAGCAAGATTCAAAAACAGATAGACAATACAGTATTAGAATTGGAAAGTAATTTGCAAAAATAAGATTAAGTTACAAGAAATGAAAAAAAAAAGAGACAATCAACCCAACTCAAAGAGACGTCAATAATCTAGAAAATATTAATATGATATGATTAAAGAGTTAGAAGAAAAGATAAATATTGAATTTGACCCTAACTAATTTGGAAGGTAATTTGGATATCAAACTCATCAAAGAGGAAATGAATAATCTTATAGAGTTTGACCACGAGTGGAACAAAAAAACTTTGAACCTCATAATTTTTGGTTTAAAAGAGAAGAAAGATGAGGACTTGCTAGAACTAGTCGAGGAATAACTACATAATAAATTACAAATTAAAACAATGTCTCATACAATCAAATAGACTAGGAAAAATAATTGGGCATAAAGATAGGTTAATTCATATTAAGATAATCTCTAATGACCATAAATATGACATACTTGATAAAACTCCAAGTTTAAAACGGGCAGGAATATTTATAAATGAAGACCTCATTCCAAAATACCAAGCTAAATTAAGGAAGGAAGTTTAAAAGGTAAAATAAGTCAAAATGGAAAGAAAGCGTGCAATAATTAAGAACAAAAACACTATTATTTGATATAGAAACCAAAAAGATAATAATAAATAGGAATTTGGGACACTCTAGATCCTCTCTTGGAATTTTTGTGGCTCTCCATGGAGCAAAGGGTTCATGTTAAGTTGGATCCCAAGTTAGATTGATATTATATTTCTATTGAAACTTGGGAGCATGAAAAATCTAAGGCCCCTAACATGAAAGGACTTGTCTTGTGATCGATATGAAACAAGAGATATAATTTTCAATTAGTACATGTGGATGGAGATAATCCTAAGAAGATTTATATAGAAATATGTCATTCCACACTTATTTTCTCAACCTTCTATAAGAAAAACAATTTAGATCAAAATTGTCCTTACAATGGCTTAGAACGATATATTTGCAGGCTAAGAAATGAAGGCATTATCCTCTTGATAGAACACTTTAATGCTAGAACAACAACTAATTAAGCTATTATTTTAAGCAATGATTTCAACCCTAATCCTCCATGGCTAGATGAGGACATCATTTTAGCTAGTAGATACAAAAAAACTCTGAAGACTTGGTTGAGAATTTGTTCATTACTAAGCTAATCAAGCTCTGCAATTCTCAAGCTCTAATGATTTGCACATGGTATAATGAAGTGACCAAAATCCAAACAGATGACTTGTATTTATGAGCTTGACAACAGTGTCATAGATTCTGTGATATTTGATATCCATATGTACAATCGAATAGTAAATTGACATCTTAAACGACCATGAGACTGACTTTGATCATGCACAAAACCCCATTGAAGAGAATTATGGTAATCAAAAGCACTTGATCTCTAACAAAAATAAGGCTAGTTTTTACAAAAAAAATAAATAATGAATTAAATCTCATATCAAATAAGGACAATATTGAATACCTCTATCACAATTTTACAACGACCTTCTCCACTTCCATTAGCAAGAACTATATTGAGGTGTTATGTAAAAAGGAAAATAGAACGACCATCATTTGGTATAACAAAATGTTGAACACACCGTGCTACTGAGAAGGGGGGGGGTGAATCAGTAGTATAGACAATTAATCCTTTTTAACTTTATCAACCTTATATCACCAATATGCAGATATCCATTCATTGACAGTCATGTACTCTATATTCAGTTAG
>JZKD02S2329611.1:298629-309551 GCA_000966675.3 Picea glauca
TATTATGTTACATGTTTTATATCATGTAAATCTTCTAGTTTCTAACAAAATATGAATCTTTATGTTTATATTTCATTTTCGTATGTGTAATTTTCAATTTTTTTTCATATATATATATATATATATGTCCTCTGTGTCATGTTTTTGGGGTAGTCATGTCACGTGTTGGACACTCGGATTTTTGTGTCCCATGTCATAGTGTCAAGTGACTTACATGGCGATTGACACTATAATATGCAATTTTAATGTAGTAGAGTTGAACCATAGAACCTTCATAGAATGTATTAACAACAATTGATTCTTATGGAATGGTGAACCTAGCCTTAGTAAACAAGGGTTATTTTATTGCTATCTTCTACAAGAGAGAAGATAGAAGAAATGCCTTTAAGGTTTGTGGTCTATGAAGCAAGTAGGATGCTTGTTAAACGACTAGAATGTAAGTTCTAAAGCTACATAGCCTTACCTTCAAGGACTCTAATCTAGTTTTTAACTAAACTTTTATAACAACAATCCTCTAAATGAATAGTGCATAGCACACTCGCCATCTTAATCAGAATTTTGTAGAAATGGAGGTAGGCAAGCCAATTCCATAGATGATCATTCTCGAGAGTCGAGATGAAGGATATTTATTAGGTTCAATAGAGAAATCATGAAATTGTTCGATTTTAGATGCAAGATCTCTCATCAATGTGGTTATCCACTAAGGCCTTGTTCTAAGACGAACACCTATTTAAGAATAAGAATTGGAAAAAGGAAGGTAACAAGAAAGGAAGAAGATGAGCCCTAAACCACTCCACCAAGAAGAATATAAGAATTGAGATTCATTTGTAGTCTACATAGAACCAAGTACAAGACAATCTAACAAGAATAAAAGACTAAGATTGTGGATAGTTAGGAGAGGACATATAGTCACCCTCCTGAAACCATAGTAGGTTAATTAACTAGACTTGATCCATGCAACTCAAGTAGTATATTTGGAGGCATAAAGTATTCCTCATCCTGAAGTGTCACCTGTTTTTTCAGTTTGTTTTTAGCTTCATTCTTTTAGGAGTTATTTGGGTATATGGAGATAAAATAATTTACAATAATCTTCATTCCTTACACTTGTATCCTCTGAGTTTCGACCATGGTTTCTTTATTTCCTTTTCTTGTACTTTTTTTCTATGTTGCACAAGGACCCGTCCCCCCCAAAAACAAACCCACATACCCATCGTTCCCTTGTTTCAAGGACTTGGGGACCCTTAGGAAACGTGATCAACAAATACCGACAACACCTCATCAGTAGACAAGGATGGAATCTCATAAGAAGGTGGTCTCGTATTTTGTGATTGTCTAGGGATTCACAGTCTAACATCCCCCCCCCTCAATCACAACTCAAAATAATTATACCAATAAGTAAACATGAACTAGTGTGTAAACTGGTATCATCTTTAATCTTCAATCTAAAACTTCTTAACTAGGCTTCAATGAAGATATGCCTAAAAAACTGCCAATATGGATGTTGAATGGTTCATTTGAAATGAACTTTGAAAGAGAGTAAAATTTATGGAAGTGAACAATTGTCGTGTCTGAACATTCCCTTTGTAATTGGTGAACAAATAGGATCACCATTCTGCTATCAATGAACAAATAGGATCATCAAAGTTCTCTCTAAATTCATACACAATTAGGTGTTGAACAACATCCCAATGAATAATTGAACAATGAAAGGATTTTAGATTCCATGCTAGAACTTCCCAAATATATTGATTTGATGAGATTGATTGATTGAAATGTAGATGTCCTATTGAGGAGACTAGTTGTCATTATGGAATTCGCAAATGTTGGTTGAATTTTGATTGATAGGACTTTGAAACTTGAATCCTGACTTTCATCATTGATATTCTCCCCTGTCAAGTGCAAGGTGAGAAGATTGTTGAAGGGATCCAAGCTTGAGATTTTGTATTGTTCTATTCTTGAATGATTCATCATTGTATGAGGTGGTTTTCTTGGTTGACTACTAACCATTTTGATTTCACAATGTACTTCCCCTTTTAAAATGTAGAGAGTATCGTTATCTTCATTCATGTTTCAAATTAAAAGACATGTAGAATTGGGCCCCAATCATGCCCAAAATCTTCATCTGGAATAAGTGTTTGAAAGCCTTTTTTTTGTGATTTTCAATGCAAATGTGTCTTTACCTATGTCTGAACTAGACGGTAAGACTTATATAAATTATTTACTTATCGATTCCATTGCAAAGAATTCATCCAACCATAATGAACTGTTTTCTCAACCTTCATCTTCTTCTGACATTTATCTGAAAGATTGTTTGTCTTCCCACAATGAAATCAAGGATGGAGATCAAAACACTATGTCTCCATATGGCCAACTCAATGACAATGTTGGTACTCAAGCTTTTCCTCAATATGTTTATCATCAACTATATCCTTAACCTCATCAACTTCTACATTAATTTCTAAAGTCTTCCAATTTTTATCAAGAAATCTTGCACTCACAAACTGACCTAGTTTGGAATAATCTGGAATATGGAAGTTGTTGCCTTTGTCATATATCCTAAGAAATGCCAATTCTTGTTGAATTGCAATCCTTCCCAAGGTTTGATAAACATCTTGGAAATATCATTTTGATGTTCTTCAAACTCACATTTACTGCTACTATCACTTTGTTCTTTATCTTGTAACTCATCTTCAACAAGACTTATCTTCATCAATTCATTGTATGATTCCATTTCATAACTAGTTAAGGAATCATTAACCATGTTAAGGAATCATTAACCATATATTTTGTTGTATATGTATCAACCATTAGGTCATTTGTATATGTTTCCCCCTCATTTGACATGAGGAAACCTTGATCACATTTGGGAAAATAACACTCTTCCAAAGTTGCTCTTCCAGTGGCACATTCAAGCTCACATTTGATGTGAAGTATTCCTCCTTGGTCAGTGAAATCTCAAATTCCAATTTTCCTCCAACCTTTGCTACATAATGTCTTAGGTTTACAATGGGCTTGCCATCCGTCTTCAACTTTGATCATTCAATAGTAATATAGCTCGTTGCATTCATATCTCAAATTGATGCACATACAGTCAGTGCTCAACAATTCCATGACTTGGTACTCTGGTTTGGTTGCATAATTTCAATTTTCTTCACTATGGTTTCATGTATGGTTTCTTGTTTAGACATGGTGTGATAGCTTTAAATTAGTCATAGTTGTGGTGAACACTAAGGGGAATCTAAAAGCACTTTGTAACAGTGACAAATTTTATCTCTTGCCTCATCATACCATGGTGGGACATAGATTCTCCGGATAAGTGTGTCATCCCTTAGGTCAAGTTGTACCACTAGGAATCAAGTTAATGTAGCGTGACACAAATCCCAAACCATACTTAACACCTTTTCCATCCTTCCCATTTTCATTCCATTCCTCATAATTCATGTTCATGATTGACTTGTTGTGTATCACTCAGCAAGGTCCAAGCAAAGAAAAACAAGACCCCATGTATAGAAGCCCAAAGTCAAAGAAAGCCAAAAAAGGCTAAAGGAAAGAGCAACAAATATAAAAATCCATGTACCCCTTGTCCCATGCCTAAAAAAGGCATATCTAAAGAAAGGGACCAAGAAAATAAGAAAAAACTTAGAAGAGAAGAATAAATGTTAAATCAAGGCTAAACGCTCCCTCTCGAAGGCTCACATGTGGAGTAAATGAAAGCACCTAGCTCTGGAAACCTAGCAAAAGAAGACCTCTGCATATCTAACTATATGGTCAATAAATGAAGTCTCATTTTCCCCATTCTGCAATCAACCACCACTATGTTAGATTTTTCTTTATTTACAAAGCAGTAGAGTTACTAGTGTTCTTTTACTTCTTTAACATTAACTTATATATCATGTACTAAGCAATAGCAACATAAACAAGACACAAAAGAACAAAATAGATTTATCCTGGGAAAACCCAACAACCTTTCTTAGATAGATTTTGTTCACAAAGCAAGTCCAATCATGAACCAATAGATAAACCCTAGCACAAAGGCTAGCTCAAAGTACAACCAGAAATACCACCCGAGCTACAGTAGAAGCACCATACAATGGTAGTGCACCTCTACCAAGAGTAGCACACAAGAGAGAGATACCACAAAGACTGAACAAGAATAACCTCTGCCACTGCAGCTGCTGCATCACCTTCCTCAAACTTGCACCTTCCTTCTGAGTGGACAAGAGAGTGTGAGTGAGTGTCTCCAAATGAGCCAAGGCGCCTCCTATTTATAGTCTTTATGTCCTCTTTGTTGGGCTAACTTCTCTTCCGGAAAGGTGTCACTTCATTGTTCTTTATTCTTCTGGGTCGACTTCTCTTATGGGGTATTTCCATATCTGTTCAATGGTTCTCTTGCTTCTGGAATCTTCTTCTCGTCTAAGAAAGGTCGCCTAGGAGTGAAAGTACCTCCTACAACTACCAAAACATCAACACTCCCTCTTAGCTAGGCATGTATTTTTCACGATGTCTTCATCTAGTAGTTCACTGACTACTCTGCAATCAACTAGTAGCACACAACTTCTACAATGCCATCGGTAGCTCGAATCATGTGTCATGGTCTTTGCAATCTGGTAGCACACAACTACTCCCAATGTGATCTGGTAGTCTCCATGGCAATTAGCTAGTAGCACACAACTACTACAATGCCATCCAGTAGAACACGATTGTGTCGATGCATAGTAATATACAATTATTGTCCAGTGGTACACAACCACTCCTAGTAGCACACAACTATTGTCCAGAGACACACAGTCTCTACCAATGTCATATACTGCAATCAACTAGTAGCTACACAAGATACCACCATGCAATCCATCAGTCTCTATGATTACGCAACAATCAACTAGTAGCACACAACTACTACCATGCCATCATCCATAATCATAGTCTGCAATCCCTATGACTATGCAGTAATCAGCTAGTAGCACACAACTACTACCATGCCATCAACCATAGTCATAGTCGATGGTCACTATAACTATGCAGCAATCAGCTAGTAGCACAAAGCTACTACCATGCCATCAGCCATAGTAATAGTCGATGGTCTCTATAACTATGCAAAAATCAGCTAGTAGCACACAACTACTACCATGCCATCATCCATAGTCATAGTCCCATCCAGTATCACAAAGCTACTCCCATAGTCCTCACAACTATGTGTGTAATGTTTATTCTCTCATCGGTTCCTGTAGTGCATTACCCCTTCGATCACCTCACATGACTGATCTAGGGAACCCTTGGCCATAGGGGTTAGCCGGGAGGAGGAGAAACAATACACCTCCCTCTCAACGAGGGTGGACATTCTACATCAAGCTTGTCTCTGAAGTACTCATACTTCACTCTAGACAGAGGCTTGGTGAGAATGTCTGCTATCTTCTCATCTGTGGATATGTACTGGAGCTCTATAGCTCCTCTCTGCACCATGATTCGAATGTATTGATATTTGATCTCTATTTTCTTTGACCTGTAATGAAAGACAAGGTTCTTTGAAAGCCTCATGCAACTTTGATTGTCACAATGTATCAAAGTTGGCTCCAACTCTAGATCAAATATCCCTGCAAGCAACTTTTGAAGCCACACTGCTTCACGGCTTGCCACACTAGCTGCGATATACTCTGCCTCTGTTGTACTGAGTGCCATTGATGTCTACTTCCTGCTCAACCATGAGATCATACCTGATCCAAAACTGAAGCAGCATCCAAATGTGCTCTTCCGGTCCACTACACTCCCTGCCCAATTAGAGTATGTATATCCAATTGTATCATGCAAGTACCTCAACATATGTTTCATTGCCATCCAATGTACATGTCTAGGTTCAACCATGTACTGACTCAAGGCATTCACTGCAAAGCATATGTATGGTCTGGTGTTAACCAAATACATCAAGGATCCAATCAGTTGTCTTTACATTGTGGGATCCACCAAATCTGAAGATGAATCACTCAGAAGCTTCATATCTATCCTCATAGGTGTGTCCATGGACTTGCATTCCATCATCCCAAATCTACAAGATCTCAACAGTATATTTTCCTTGGCTAAGGAAAATATCATCTAGTCTCTGCCATACCTCCAATCCCAAGAAATAATGAAGCAGACCTAGATCCTTCATCTTGAAATCTAAAGCAAGCTCCCTCTTGCACCCAACTATGAGCTTCTCGTCTCCTGTCAGAAACATGTCATCCACGTATAGAACCAGGATCAGCGGGCAACAATTCTCAACCTTATCGTAAAGGTTGGGATCCACATCACTCTTGGTAAATCCCAAGCTCATCAAGTAGTTATCTATCTTGGCATACCATGCCCCGAGTGCCTGCTTCAATCCATACAAGGCCTTCTTCAATCTGCAAACATGGGACTCTTTCCCATGGATCACAAAACCTTGTGGTTGCTCTATGTACACTTCTTCCTCTATTATACCATTCAAGAAAGCATTCTTGACATCCTTCTGGTGTAATTTCCATCCCATTGCGGAAGCAATCACAATAATTGATCTGATGGAAGTGTACTTTGCTACAAGAGAAAATGACTCATCATAGTCTTCTCCCTCTTTTTGGGAGAATCCTCTGGCCACAAATCTTTCCTTGTACTTCTCTATGCTACCATCTATAGTGTGCCTGATCTTGTAGATACACTTGGAAGTCACCACTGACTTCCATTCTGGTCTCAGAACCACCTCCCACACATCATTCTTCATGATGAACTGATACGCCTCCATCATAGCATCCTTCCATTCCTACTTCTCAACGGCTTCTTCAAAGGTGGAAGGTTCTGAATCAATGATTATGCTCACCTGCGCCACATAGCTGTAAAACTTGTGTGGTATCTTTCTCTCTCTAAAAGAGCCTTTGGGAGCTGCATGTCCCTCGGCTTCCTACAAGGTGATTCGAAGCTAAGCTGGTCTCTTTCTGTTGACTGCAGCTTCTCTGGGTGGATCTACGGGTCTTTATGAATCTACCATCTCATTCTGAACATCTGAAATGGGTTCCTCTGGTGTAGAGCCTACCATAACTGCATCCTTTGGAGCCTCCTACTCCTCTCGGTCCTCATCCATGTGAGAATCCCTTGATCTTCTAAAGGCTTCATCTTCATCAAATGTTACATCCCGTCTGATCTCAATCTGTCTCTATCCGGGAATGTATATTCTGTAAGCCTTCGAAGTCTCACTATATCCAATGAAGGTGCCCTTCTTTCCTGAAGGTTCCAACTTCGTTCTCTTTTCCTTTGGACAACCAAAAATCCTTAAGTGATCGACTTCTAGTTTCTTTCTGATGAACACCTCCGCATGTGTCTTGTTCTCCAATATATTGTGAGGACTTCTATTCTAAACATACACGGTTGTACTGGATGTTTCTGCCCATAAATGTATGGGTAGGACCTGTTCATGGATCATCGCTTTCGCTGCTTCTACAATGGATCTGTTCTTTCTTTCTGCAACCCCATTCTGTTGGGGTTTGTAGGGAGTTATTAGTTCCCTCTTAATCCCTACTTCTATGCAAAAGTCTTTAAACTCCTTTGAGGTGTACTCACCTCCATCAGATCTCAAGACTTTAATTTTTCTTTCAGAGAGATTTTCAACTAAAAATTTGAATTCCTTAAACTTGTTGAAGACTTCATCTTTTTCTTTCAAGAAGTAGATCCATGTCTTTCGAGAATAGTCATCTATGAATAAGACATAGTATACAAAGTTTCCTAAGGATGGCACTATCATTTTTCTGCATAAATCGGAGTGTATGATGTCCAAGATTCCCTTGGACCTGTTGTCATTGCTTGTAAAGCTTCCCTAGACATTCTTGCGAAGTGCGCAACCTTTGCATACACCGTCACGTTCTACCCGAATGTTTGGTAGACCTCAACTAGTAGCACACAACTACTACCATGTCATCATCCATAATCATAGTCTGCAATCCCTATGACTATGCAGCAATCAACTAGTAGCACACAACACCTACTTCCAACCTGGTAACTTAGGAAATACACCTTGATCTTAGGGGTTGACACTTGTGATAGGGTCTAAACTTTAAAGGTTATCCCACCATGGTTAATCTTAGGCAAGTTGTAAAATTAACCCAATGTTGCTTGGTTTCTAGAAGATATCACTTATGCTAACCACTAATTGACTTATGAATAGGCTTGACTCATCACTATGGGTTGGAACCTTGCATTTGGAACTATGAAGGAGCTATCCACATCATCAACACTTTTTCGGCACATGGGGCAGCCTTACTTGGCAATTTTTGCACTCATAGTGAAGGCGGGCGCACCTTTTGGGACCCACTTCACACATGGATGGTTACTTGGCACATTTGGTGAGGGTCCACCCCTCTTTGTGGGACCCTTTCCACACTTATGTATAGCAGCCACCTATTTGAGTGGGGCACACCCCTTTGAGGAACCCACATTCCACTTATCTAGCTCTTGGTCGGGTGCACCCCCTTTGTGGGACCCATTTTCCACTCATGCAAGATTGTGGGGCGAATTCTCTCTCTCGACCCCCTTTGTGGGACCCATTTTCCACTCATGCTGATTTCTAGTGGGGCACAACTCTTGTGGGCCCATATTCCACTTATGAGAGGTGGTTTTATCCATGGTTTTGAGGAAGCACATTGTATTAGCCCATGGTTTGAGGGCAGTTCATGGTTTTTTCCCATATTTTTGTTTTTTCCCATGGTTTCTCTCCATGGTTTTGGTGGGGTGCCACATCTATATAAGAAGGCTCTCCTTTCATTGTATAGGGATTGGATATCAATGGAATAAAGTCTCTTGCTTCTACTATATTTTAGTGTATGCGGGTTTGATGCTAGTATTGTTGAAGTTTTGAGTAGCTTCAGAAGATATTCTTATTGTATTTGATCAAGTCAAAACCCTAAAAGAATAATGTTAAATCATATTTGTAAAGTCAACCCCATTGATCCATTACAAAAGGCAAATACAAATTAGAAAGTGACAACTGTACAAGTCGACCCTAACCAAGTTAAAAGAGGATGGTTCATTCACTATATAAAGGAGGCTAGGCGCCTCATTTAGCACACACAACACAAGTTCTCTCAAGGACAAGTTCGCTAGCCTTAGAAGAAGATGCAACAACAAAAGTAGTGTGCTACCCTACTGCAACTAGGGTCTTTGGTTTATCTTGTGTACATCTTATATTCTGGCATATCTCTCTTGAAGAGAGCATTGTATTGATATTGTACTTGGTTGATGAATCTATATTGAAGAAGTTTTGTTGGGTTTTCTTCCCCAAGAGGCTTTCCTAGGATAAATCTTTGTGTATACTGTACAAGAGGCCATGTTGGTTGTTATCTCTACGGGAAGCCAAATTTCTTATTTCATTATTACAGGGTTGTTATCCCTGGTACAGGAGCCCATTTGTGTTGGTTGGTTATTATCCTAAGTACATGAGGCCATTTTGATTGTTATCCCTACGGGAGGTCATCTTGGTTATTATCCTAGTACAGGAGGCCAACATAGTACTGTAGAGGAAGTAGAGGACCTGAGAAGACATGAGATGTCTCCAGGTTAGAAACACCGGAAAAGGAAGATGTTTATACTTCCGACTTCAGAGGGAATCACTTGACCCAGAGGAAGTGAACATATTTGAGAAAAAGGAAGAGACAGTACCTTCTCCCCCTTAAGCAGTTCAGAGGGAGAAAATTGTTGATCCAGTTGATCCTGTAGCTCCACCTGATGATTCCCAGAGTCATGGCAGTAGGCTAGAAAGGCCTACATGGGCTCGACAGACTTTGCTAGAGGCAGAGGGACATGCATCTCCTCGTGGTACATTCCGAGAGAGCAAGAGACCACATAGAATTTCGAGCTATGTTTCAGCTATGAGCCACATCATCGATACTGAACCTTCTTGTCATGGAGAAGCAGCAGGACAACAGTTTTAGCAAGATGCCATGACAAAAGAGTATCAGTTCATCATGAAGAATGATGTGTGGGATATTGTCCCGAGACTATAAGGGAAGTCTGTAGTGACTTCAAAGTGGATCTATAAGATCAAACATGCAGCTGATGGAAGTGTCGAGAAATACAAAGCGAGATTTGTGGCCAAAGGATTCTCTCAGGTGGAGGGAATAGATTATGGGGAGACATTTGCTCCTGTAGCCTGATACACTTCCATCCATATGATTATTTCCCTAGTTGCATCCATGAGTTGGAGAGTACATCAGATGGATGTAAAGACAACCTTTCTCAATGGTGAGATTGAGGAAGAAGTTTAGATCGAGCAGCCAAATCAATTTGAAGATGAAGGACCTGGGTATGATGCACTACTTCTTGAGACTAGAAGTATGGCAGAGGACTGATGAGATTTTCCTGAGTCAAGGAAAATATATAGTGGAGATATTCGAGATGATGGACTGCAAATCCATGCCTACACCGATGGTGATGAACTTGAAGAAGATGAATGAGGCCTCTTCCGATTCAAGCGAGATTGATCCACATCTTTACAAACATTTGATTGGATCATTGATGTATCTGGTTAACACCAGACCTGATATATGCTATGCAGTTAATGTACTTAGCCAGTTCATGAGTTAGCCGAGACAGACACACTAGATAGCAGCAAAGCATGTTTTGAGATATCTACGAGGCACAGTTTGTTATGGCCTGAGATATGCCTCTGGTGTAGACATGAGATTGTAAGGATATTCTGATGGAGACTGGGCAGGGAGCGCAGTGGACCAAAAGAGCACATCCGGTTGTTGTTTTACTTTAGGATCTCCCATGGTCTCCTAGTGCAGCAGGAAACAAGAGCTTTGTGGCTTTGAGTACTGTTATCCACCAAAGTTGCACTATGGTGAATTTCCGCTGAGCCGCCAAAGATTGAACATTATTGTTCAAAATTCAGAAGTTCAGAAATTCAGCCGGTCTAAAAGACCACC
>JZKD02S2329611.1:309561-331022 GCA_000966675.3 Picea glauca
TGAGGATTAGGTGACAGCACCTTAACTCTCACTTGCCCCCAAGGACACACCGAGTGGATTGAAGATTTCTTCCACGTCTCCCAAAGGTGTGTATAAGGCGGCAACAAGTACCACAGAAGCAGAGTACATAGTGTTATGTGTGGCAGTCCGCGAAGCAGTGAAGCTTCTCAAGCTCCTTGCAGACTAATTTGGACATGAGATGGATTCCATCGTTATCCATTGCGATAACTAGAGTTGTGTGAAGATGTCCGAGAATCATGTGTTTCACGATAAATCAAAACAGATTGAGATAAAATACCATTATATCAGAGATATGGTGCAGAGGAAAGAAGTACATGTGCAATACCTTTCTACACACGAGCAGGTTGCAGATGTCTTCACCAAACCGCTTGCCAGGACGAAGTTCGAGTACTTCCGTGAGAGACTTGGCCTGGTGGAGAATGCCTCCCTAGCTGAGAGGGAGTGTTTTTTATTGCAGCTTCATGAGACATCCTCCAGATCATTCTCCTCGGGATTGAGTTGAGACATCTATGTGAGGGAGCCCAAGTGTTGGGTGTGCCCATGTGATGGGTGCGCATCAGACTCTGGACTGAGTTGTTATGACATGTGGTCTCTTGTCTACTCCTCTGGACTGAGTTGAGATGACTTGAGATGGTCTCCTACTTTGTGCTCATCTGGACTGAGTTGAGTCAGCTTGAGATGGTCTCCTTCCTTGTACTCCTATGGACTTAGTTGAGTCGGCTTGAGATGGTACTCCAGATGGTACTCATGTGGACTCAGTTAAGTGATCTGTTGAGTAGGGCGTCCCTGTGGCTGAGCGCAGGTGGACGTGTCCCTAGTGGCTGAGCACTAGTGGACATGTGAGATCCTTGCTATATTGTCTGAGAGTAATATTTACTTATAGCCCTAATTTGTGATGTAAAGGGTACAAGTCAGCCCCACCATATGTAAGGTAATTAATATTGTGTAATGATTAATTATATTATTGAGTTATTGAGGTCGGCCCTATTGTGCCAATAGACACACCTTTTGCTGTGTCAGTTCTTGTATAAATAAAGGTGAATCCCCATTGAGGATTACACACTCTCACTTGTCATCTCGGAATTTCAGCAAGTGCATGTACGGCTGAAGTGCGCACCTCTCTTGGGCGCTAGGTTCTAGGTTTTGGTAAGCACCCTCTTGTGTGTTAGGTCTATGGTGTTGGGGGATTTTCTCTTGAGAATATAGCAAAGGGTTTCTGGGTTTTTCCCTTGTTTGAGAAGGGTTTTCCTAGGATATTTCTTGTGTTTTTGTGCATGGTTATTCTTCTTGTGATCTTGGTTTACTGCAGCTATCTATTATTATGTTGATGCAGTACTTATGGCTGTAGCTTATGCTAAACAGAAATAAAATAAAAATGCATCAGATTAAGCATCAAAATTGAATAGGTGCGGCCTCCTTGGAGCTTCCTCTCTTACTGATTTGAGGTGCGGCCTCCTTAGGCTTCTCCCTCTTGCTGGTTGGGAGCTTTATTGCTGGTGTCTTAGTTCCCTCTTGCTGGGTTATGGTGCTGCGGCCTTCCCTCTTGCTGTGTTAAGGTGGAGCGGACCTCCCTCTAGCTGGTTAAGGTGTCGCGGCCTCCTCCTAGTTCCTCTTCTAGCTGTCATTGGTTTCTCTAATACTTCCGCTGCCTCCTAGGCAGCCCTTGGCTCCTCTTCAAGTTGTTGCTGGTGTCATTTATTGCTGCCCCTGATGTCTCCTGCATGCTACCTCTGTCTACCAGATTCTGTTGTAGGGTTTGACAAACCCTAAGTTGATGTAGCGCTACAGTTCATATTGGACAGCTTTTGTTTGAGCCTATAATGTTGTCTTTGGTGTTTTTATATCAGCCCTACTTATGCTTATTGGTCCTTGAGTTCTTCTTGACAAACTGTCCACTTAGATCATGATGAGATCAAACCCTTGAGGGTTTTGATCCATGACCTTTAACAGCTTTTTCTGAGCATATTAAAAGAGGACAGCAACAAAGCATCTAAGGTAAATTTGTTCTTGAGGTAATGTTTAGTTATTGGTTTGCTTTCTATCAGATCGGATTATGTTAATGTTCAGAATTTTTATTGCTTATGATCAGATTAGTTCATGTTTAGATATAGCCTAGAATTGTTTCCTACATGCTCAAATCTATTGTACTGTTTCTGTGTTTAATCTACTTCAGAAATTTTGTTTTGCTTGTTGATCTATATCTACAGTAGTAAATAATTTGAAAAGAATATTACTGTTTTCCTTTTCCCTTAAATTCTAACACAAATGTTATCTGTTGAAACTTGAAACTTGAAGGTTGATGTTATGGTTGATCATTTGATGACAATGTTATAAGTTATAACAACTAGACGGTTGATGTTATATGTGTACTAAATGGTTGATGATTTAATGATCATCATTAGTCTATTGTTAAATCGATGTTTTCATATTTTCTGCAACAAATTCAAAATTCTGCATGCTTTTTTTGAATATATATGCATCAAAATATACTATAATATATATTGTATAAAAAATGATCCTGAAATGCTTCACTCCCATAATCTTTTGAAAATTGGCGCTTTGCACTCCCACTAGTAACAGCCTTGGTGCTTAACCACTTTAATATCATGTATAATCAAGATATAATGTAAAATAAAATAAAAAACTACCTTCTAACGAGTAACAAAGGACCATTTGCAACCTATGTACTAGTCATAAAACTGAATTTCAAGCTCCATTTTGAAGGCTTCCTTTTTTTCTTGATGCTATAATTGCCTTCTTTTCCTGCTAACACTGAATTGCAAAGATGCTTGTTTTACAATTGTCGTAATATTTTAAGTAGCCAAAGATTGGGACAAATAGATAGGATAAAACCTTGGTGTTATTTACCACTATCCATCCCTGTTAATCAGTTATGTACGAAAATATACTAAAACAAATTTTCATGGATCCCTTGTCCTAATAGCAGAAACATTGCTAATTTCTGGTAAACATCTTTGCTTTCCATTCAGTATTAGCAAAATTAGTTCATTCTGAACCTTACATTAGTTTCTCTTAAATCATTTCCCTTTCATATTGTGATTTTCCACGAATCCACTGATAGTAAACCTGGATAAAGAATGACCTCAAAGCACAAACAGACTGATAATTCAAACTAAAACATAGCTTGTACCTGAGATTCCTGACCAGTAGCACTTATAAAGTTCCTCCACTCGTTGTGGCACTACATATGCTCGTTTAGATTCATTGAATGGGTGCCTGCATAAAATTCTCTCCCGTTCCTGTCCATTGAAAGTAACCAAGTTAGGAAGACAAATAGTTTTCCAAAGGAGTAAGTAGGTCTGAATTCTATCAAGTAGACGAAAATACATCAAGTGGAATCTACTGTGATTGCCTAACAATCCTAGAGGAACACAATGATTAGATGACCCAAAAAGATGGAATCTGGAAAAGAACTCTACTAGAACTGACAATTGCAAATTTATGTGAGAGAAATATGATTCCTTTCTTGCCATGATTTCTATGAGTCAAATATTGGATTGAGGACAAAACAGAATACTGTCTTAAAAAATATCTTCTTCCGGAATACTTGATGTGAATCCCCCTGGGATACAGTAATCAAGGGAATGCAGGTTCACTCATAAATTATGACAGATATAATTAAAAGTATAGATAATACTGCACCATTATTTTATCAGTTTGGACTGACCTTAAGACATTCTCTTAAATGTTAACCAAAAATGATAAAAGTCAAGCCTCTTTTAATCCAATGAACCATCAATAAGTTGTTTCCTTACAGTCAATATTACCTGATAAATTCTAGACAATATCAATTTCCAACCATGGGATCCAGATAAACTTGCTATTTGCCAAGGAATGTTTCCAATCATCAAGGGAATGTAGGTCACCCACATTTCTCTCATTAAATGAGAGAAATACAATTCCTTTATTGCCATGATTCATGTGAACCAAATGTTGGATTGACAAAATGTGATACTGCTTAAGAAAAAATCCTCTTCCTCAATAGCACACTTGTGTGAGGATACTCTTTGGGATACAGTGTATCCCAAATCAAGGTAATGTAGGTTCACCCTGTTACAACAAAATCTAGCACCCTATATGATGTAAAGTCCCAAGCATCAAGGAGCTAGTCTTGTGCAACTCGGGAAGGCTACTGACTATCACCTTGGTAACTCTTCCTCTCTCTTTTAGTTGGCTCTTCTCCAACTCAAGGGAGGTATCCCTAAATAAGATTGTTAAGGATATGGAGTGGAGGGGGCTTGGGCAGGCTAGGTGATAAAGGAAGAGTAAGCCTTAACAAAATGTATGATTGTTGTAGTATATGAAATGGGATGGAAATGGAAATGTGACAAGGACTAGATAGGAATGAAGGACGAGAACAAGGGATGAAAAGAGATGAAAGTAAACCGGTGCCTATCAATCATGGACGAACGAAGTCAAAAAGTACTACACAAATGGAGGGACTCGATTTGTCACATTCACAACAACTTCAATGAAGGCCTCTAGTGATGAAAGGGTTTTTTTCCACCTCCAACCACCTCATGGTGAAAAATCTATTTGATACATTCACCCTTTTAAATTATATGACCTCAAGGGTAAGGTTAAAGGAACTAATGTGTGTTACATTTACCCTTAGGGTGTTTGCTAGAAATTTAAATAGTCGAGAAATTGAATTGTATACAGCACAGAGTTCACTTTGAAATAGTTGAGTGATTGAATTGTATAAAGGGCAGAGTTACAAGAAGCCCTTTCTGTTGTAAACTCAATTGTAATCCAGACCTACCTTTAAGGGGGGAATATATATGATTGTCAAACTTCAAGTTTTGACAACAACGAGTAACAACAGTCTGTAGATGGAAGACTTAAACAAATGAATTGCCAAATGGGAAACAACAATCAGTAGATGGCATACTTAGACAAACCAAATGCCAAATGGATTTGGGATTTGAGCAGCTCCAGCAGGACACCTGGTTTACTACTCAATCGTTATTTGGCAGAATTATGGTTTAGTTGAATCATACAAGTTGATGACTGGGATACTGTTTGACACTATTTTTGTGTCAGGTTTTAGAGGAATATTGTGGACATTATGTTCACTTGGATGGGCATTCGACCTAGCAGAGGACAGTTGTATCCTTTTGCATTGTTGCTTGGCATTTGATTGAGTTGTCGACCATTTTTCAGGGATGTGTCAGACTAGCAGTTGATTCACTTCTCATGGTTCTCTCTCATCATATTGGAGTTCACATAAGCAAACAAATTACAGGCATTCTGGCTCACAAATTCTATGAATTTCAACATCCAGATTTGGCAGTTTTTCAAGTAGTTCTTCATTGAGGCTCAGCTCAGGAGTTTCAGCATGATGACTTGGAGATGTACTAGTTTATGCACCTGCTTTGTTGGTATTATCGTTTAGGCTTATGATTGAGGGGGGGGGATTGTTAGTCTATGATACCCTATACAATCTTAAGTCCTACACCACCTTTGTACATTTCACATTATCGTATATAGTTTTTATCCTAAGTGTGTTCTAAATCCTACTTTGCATCCTCCTTGTATTATATCTTGATGAGGTGTCAGTGTGAGAGAAAATCAAGTTTAGGAGGTGGTTTCATTCATGCATTATATATTTGTATCATTGGAATGAATACAGTGTGTAGAATATGGCTTGAATCCTTTTCAACCAAGTTCTTGTGTCTCTTGTCTTGTCTTGTGCTCTATTTCTTAACAGTGTTCAGAAATAACTTTGGCAACCAACTTCAAGGACAAAGGAAAGTTTACCAACAAGAATGAAGGAAAAACAAGGAAGCAGCAAGAAAAATCACTGGGGTAATCAAAATTCTTTCAAATGTTACTATTGAGAAATGTTCGAGCATAGAAAGAAAAATTGTCGAAAATGATCATATGATGGGAAACATAACTAAGGGCCAAAGAAGCGAGCCAATATTACAAAGCATAAGGAAGAGGAATATGTCTATGTTCATGGCACATGATAAAGAAGACAATGTGAAAACATATGCTTGGTATATAGATTGAAGCGAATCTCCTCATTTTACCAATATGAGAGATTGGTATATTAATTATGTTGCAAATGAATATGCTAATGATCATGTGTTGTTTGGTGGTGGGGAGGAATACAAAGTTGAAGGAAAAGGTAATGTGCAAAGATAACCCTATTAGGTAAAAAGATGTTATTTCTTAATGTTCACTATGCTCTAGGAATGGATAAGAATCTATTTTATATTAGTGAAATTATGAAACGGAACCCCCACTTACATGTGATTTTGAACAATCACAAATGTTACTTTTGGGATAAGGTCAATAAGAAAACACTTGCTCTTGGTATTGAAGAGCATGGGATTGTCAAGCTAGCTGATATAAGAGACACTAACGAGTATGCTCTAATGGCCAAGAGTGATCAAAATAGCAGTGGAATTTGGCATCAAAGCTATGGGCATTTGAATTTGAGATCTATTTCCTTTCTGACTTAAGAAAGTTTGGTTGATAACCTCCCAGATATAAAAAATCACCAAGGAACTTGTGGAGCATGTTAGGCTAGTAAACAACACAGGGCTCCTTTTTAGGAAGGGCAAGTTTGGAGAGCTAAGGAAGTTCTTCAATTGATCCATATTGACATTCGTGGGCCTCTGAAGACAACATCATTGTCTAGGGCCAGGTATTTGTTTGTAGATGACTTTTCTAAGAAGATGTGGTTGTGGGGAAGAATTTTGCTCTAAGGACCTTGATTTCTATACTCAATAAGGCATTCAGAGACAGTATACTACACCCTACACTCTATAGAAAAAGGGAGTGGAAGAAAGGAGAAACCATATTATTATGGAGATGGCTAGGTGTATGTTCGAGAACAAGTTTGCTCCTTACAAGTATTGGGCAGAAGAAATATGCACATCAATGTATCTTTCGAACCAATCTCCAACAAAAGCAGTACATAAGAATATTTTAGAAGCGGTATTGTTTGGACAAAAACAACATGCAAGTCATCTCAATGTTTTTGGTTTAGTAGTATATGCATGGGTTCCTAAAGAAAAACAAACTAAAATTGATGCAAAATCCCCAAAAAAGATGCTCAGTAGGTACAATGACAACCATAAATCTCATAGGTTGGTTGATGCTAAGACCAACATAGTATGTCTTAGCCATGATGTGTCGCTGATAAAAACACAAGGTTGTTCCAGACGAAATCAGATCTGAAAGTTGCTGAAAATGAAGAGGATATGGCTGGAAAGATAGATTCAATGGATGGGGCAAATCAACAGCTTACAAGAAGTAGGGATCACCTTTCAGCATGATTCTCATCAACTTTTCAGGCAAGAGAATGCCAGAAATAGCTCAAATCAGCAGGAAATCAGCATTGTTTTGCAACAGCAAGAGGGAAAGAAAAGAACAAAGTGGTTTACAACACCTATAATGATGCTCACTTGGATAAGCTACCCAATATGAGCCAGGAAGGTAGGCCAAAAAGAGCATCTGCTTCAGTGAATTATAATGATCATGCTCATTGGGGTGAGATGGCTGGTGTGAGTCAGGAAGGTAAACCAAAAAGAAGTAAGACATCTAGTATGATAAATTATGCTTTAATGGCTAACATTCAAAACTATTTTGAGCCTCGCATTTATGAAGAAGCTAAAGGCAGCCTAAAATGGGAAAAGGCTATGCAAGCCAATATGGAGACTTAGGTGAAGAATCAATGAGCCAGGAAGGTAGACCAAAAAAAGCATCTGCTTCAGTGAATTATAATGATCGTGCTCATTGGGGTGAGATGGCTGGTGTGAGTCAGGAAGGTAAACCAAAAAGAAGTAAGACATCTAGTATGATAAATTGTGCTTTGATGGCTAACATTCAAAACTATTTTGAGCCTCGCCTTTATGAAGAAGCTAAATGCAGCCTAAAATGGGAAAAGGCTATGCAAAGCCAATATGGAGACTTTGGTAAAGAATCAAACATGGGCTCTCACAAAGTTACCTCCAAGGAAGAAACCCATTGGTTGCAAATGGATCTATAAAGTCAAGTACAAGGCAGATGGAATGCTTGACAAGCATAAAGCAAGGCTTGTTACAAAGGCCTTTGCTGAAAAGGAAGGGATTAACTATGAGGAGATATTGCTCCTATTATAAAAATGGGTGCAATCTGCTTGGTTTTCTAGCAATGGCTGCACAAGTTGGCTTGAAACTACATCAAATGGATGTGAAGAGTGTCTTCCACAATTGTGATCTAGAGGAAGCAGTATACATATACCAACCACAGGGATTTCAAATTCTAGAGAAGGACCAACTAGTATTCAGATCAAAGGAAGCTCTTTATGGGATGAAGCAAGCTTCCCAAGCATGGTACATCAAAATCGACAAATATTTGAGAGAGCAAGGATTAAGAAGATGTCCTTCTGACTCCAACCTCTACGTCAAAATCGACAAATATGTCTATTAATTCACCCACATTGTGAATTAATTGTCACTTTATGACTTAAGTGACATATTTCACTTTTGACTTAAAACTCCTAAGTCAAAGTGAAATTAGAATCATAAAGTAAAGTACAAGGGTAATAGTCTTCCCCCTTTGTGCTTAGAGACTCATAAGCACATGGGGACCACTTTCCAAGGTATCCAAATCTCAACAGAGGTGGCAAGTTTATTTGGGCATGATTGGGCTAATTAAAGCTTAAATCACTTATCATTCACTTCACTTGTCATTATCTCACTTTTCATGTATTTAATTCCCTTTATCCTCACACATGTGCCTCCTTTTTCCCTAATTTTTAACCTAACTCCTCTCTCTTCCTATTTTCTAGCTCATTGTCTTAAATGAGCCTCCAATTTCCCTAATTGTTAGCCTAACTCCTCTCTCTCCCTATTTTCTAGCTCATTGTCCTAAATGAACCTCCATTTTTCCTATTTTTTAGCGTCCACCTTTTTCTCTCCCTATTTGTTAGCCTAACTCATCTCTCTCCCTATTTTCTAGCTCATTGTCCTAAATGAGCCTCCCTTTTACCTATTTTTAGCATTAATGTGCCTCCCTTTCTAAATTCCTATTATTTAGCTAACATTAGCCCTATTTTTCTATTTCCCATGTGTGCATGTGTTTTCTTTTACTCGTGCGCACCCTTGCTTTAATTATCTCTCCTTTTTTCCATTAATTCACTTTCAATCTCACCTTCATTATTTCTCCTCCTTATTTCCTATTATCTACCGCATTGATTAATTAATAATTAAGGCGCCTCCTTTTATTTTTCCCTATTTCTTAGTGCTAATTCTTTTTATCTCCCACACGTGAGTTTAATATCTCCTATTCCCTTGCACATCTTCCACTAAAGCACCTCTATAAAACCCTCAAACCTCACACATGGCTCCCTTATTCCCTTTTCCCATTTCCTAAGTGTGCCAAGCTCCCTAAAAAATAAGGTGTATCCCTCTCATTTGCACAATATCATATTCCTCCATGGATGGACTCTCCTATTTCTCATGTGAGTTAACTCCCTCTCCCTTCTATCATGCACATTAAACCAAACCCTATCCTAAACTCCTTTCTCTTCCAATTATCCATCTCCAATTCCTTTCTATTTTCCCTAATTTCCATCTTCCCATGTGCTCTTCCTAAAAATTAGGCAAATTTCCCCCTTCTTTCCCTCCTTTACTCACGCCATCACTTCACTTTCACATTCCCACGTAGGAGTTTTGACTCATCCATCTTGTGTGCATGTGTTCTCATGCTTATTCACTTCCTCATGTGCATGTCTTCCCAACCTTATTCCTTCTCCTATGCGCCCTCATGGTTTTGGGATAAAGTGTGCCCTCTCTTGGCTATTTATTGGAGGTTTTGATACATCATTCGGGGTCGGATTTTTGCAGCAACAGCATACTCTTTCTCTCGTTCTTTAGTCTAGTTACTCTATCTTTGAGCAAGGTGATCATTGTACCAATTGTGGACTTGTCAATTGTGGTGCAACCAACCCTTTTGGAAAGCCTATAATAAATAAGTTTTGTGTTTGTTTCCGAACCTTCCTTCTTGTTGGTACTTTGTTAATTTTTGCAATTAGATTAGTAGTTCATGCTATTCGTTGTGATATTAGTCTATCTTTTGAGTAGTTTCTCTTCTATATTTCTTCTATTTCTCTTGTGCTAACCCTGCAAGATCCCTCCAAGTTAAAAAACTATATTTTCCACACCATCCTGGGCAGTTTTAACATGCAGTCCAAGACATATCAGCCGCTATTTTTTGTCTCCTTTTGCAGAAAATCAGACTTTAAGACAGCAGCAAAGTATGCTAGGGACTCCCCTCTGAGGCTAGCAAGCACCAACCCAAACAGAGAGGGGTCTAGCCCGTGACAATTTGGGGCTTTTCTCCTTTAATTAGCTGTCTTTTCATCGTTGTTTTTTAACGTTATATCAACTCAATTGGAGGGTGAAAAGTGTGCTAACAGGACCTCCACTTGAGGAGGGTGCCCTGCACATTTTTCCTAGTTGTTGAGGGTGTCCACACTTATGGGGCATCTATTTGATCTTATACCATTACTTCTAACTTGGGATCAGGAAACATTGACACATGGAGCTATATTTGGACATCATTCATCACAATTCATGGGGCGACCTAGTCTAAAGGTCCACACATGTGATGGAGTTGCTTGTCTAGAACATATCTTGAGGATCTATTCATGGATTCACATGTGGAACATCTCATGGAGGGCACACATGTGGATAGACATCTATCTACTATTTTTGGAGTCTTGCCATGGTCTAACCCTCAACTAAAGGGGACGCCCCACTACTTAGCTCTATTTTGAGGATATGGTTGTAACTACATAGTTTATTATTGTTTGACTTGTCTATCGGAGTTAGTTAGTTGAGAACTTCATTCTATTTGTTTTCCTTGAGTATTCTATTGTAACCTCTTGAAGGGAATTGTGGATCTCAACAAACTAATTGCTACTTTTAGTAAATAAGTTGTTGAGAGGATAAATATATTGTTATTCTTTGGAGAAATTAGTGGATCTAAGAAAACAGATCATATTTTATTGTAAGAGGAGATGGAGCTTAAACTTAAATAAGGGTTTTCTATCTCCATTTGGAGGTGGTGAGTGAAAGAACTTGGAGTGTTCTATCTTTTGTCTAAGCCTTGTGTATTGTATGTACAACTTCATTTATGTGTGGCAAATATTGTTCTAGGTGCACCATTGGAAGTTATTTTTGCAGATTTGTGGATGCCAAAGTCAATTCAAGGGCCATAGAGGAGTAACTTTGCTACATCGAAGAAGGTTAGGTAATCCTAAATCTTCTTGTGTTGCTTACCTTCAAGATGAAAACATTATGCATGTGACTTCACTTGATTCAGTGCATCTGTAAATAATCATTGGTGGGGGCCACCCTTAGAATTGCCTTGAGAAGTGGATCCTAGATAGACCCTCTCCCCCATCAAACTTTTGGGTCTATCAACTAAATTGGGGCTGTTGTTGTCCACGTCACCTTGGCTTCCTACAGCCCCCTAATATTCATAAGAACATCCCTCTGAAGTTGCATGCATGACCCCATCGCTCAAAAATGATAAGGCATTGATCTTCCCTTTCATCCACCACCCCAAAATACAAAATCATAAAAAACTATTTTCCTTTTGTTTTTTGCTACTAAGCTCTTTCTTGCTCCCACTCCATACTACACACATTCAGCATAGTTAACCACAGGGAAGACCCCCTAGGCTAGATTCCACCTAGTCTAAAGTGAGAAAGGAAAGGGTACTAAGGTGACAGTGGGTAGCTTGCCTAAGTTTCCCTTGGGGTTTCACAATGTGTGCTTAGGGACTTTTGCACCAAGTGAGAACTTGGGAGGTGACAGGACCATTTCTATAAATATTTCCAAAAGATAACCAATAAATCAACCTTACAAAGATATTAGAGAGCAATATTCTAATCTGCATTGGATTTTTAAAATTTACTTCATACATTCTCACCACGCACTCCTAACAAGGATACAGGGCATTAGAATATTACTTTAGGTGGCTCTTCATTTTCCCCAGTCATTATGTCCACCAAAGGATATCCATCTTTCCCATACAACCTATAACACCGCTTTTTGCAAGGAATTGATACCTGCATAAGAACATGCAAGCTATAATACCCAACTTAGAAACGTGTATTACAATTTATCATAAACAGGAGCATTTGTGAAAAATATTCCAACCTTTGAGACATCTTCAGATAATTTCATGCGAGGCTGACCATTTATCTCTACCAATTTAAAAACACAACCAAGAGCAGGTTGAGCAAAGCATGTAACGAGATGGGTACCTATCCCAAAAGCATCCACTTCATGCCCCTGTAGATACAATATACTATGTCAGCAAGCTTTTCTGCAACAAAATCATCCTCAAACTTGGAATATTAAGGTCAAACAAATTTGATACAAGGATCCAAAAAACAATATATTAAAAATGGAAATGAAAAGAAAAATGAGATATATAAATGAAAAATATGAGATGCTAAGAACTTAAAACTGGATAGTTGAAAGGCTTTGAATGTTCTTTCACAATGAGATCATTTCTATTAACCCATTTGCTGTGTAAGTGATATAATCATCTTTTGCAACCAGATTTAGTTATAACCTTAAGAAGTTACCTGTTTGTTCAATGCATCAAGAGTTTCCTCATTGATATCATTACTAGCAGTAATTGGCATCTTCCCAAAATCAGGAACTCCAAATTCTTTTTCAATTCCACGGAAGAATTCCCGTGCCTGAGTAGATAAATACGCAAGGTCACCTGAGTCCAACCTGATTCCATGAGCCTTATAGCTGCATCATGAAGAACACAATAACATTGTCACTTCTATGCAATAATTTGGTTCCAGGTATGATGAACTTAATTAAAACAATGGAATTATGCTATTGTTTATTCCTTCTAATACAGACAGGTTGGAAGGATTTTACACAAGTCACATTGGTCATATGTGGTCATCTATGCAATAAAAAATTATTACCAGCTAACCATGCCTTTGAAGAAATTCTTTTAATTTTTACAATTTCCTCTCAAGAACTCTGTGCTGCCATAATCAACAACCTCTTTTGAAATTGCATCCAGTGAGCATTTTGAAACACAGGTCGCAAATAAGAAGAGAAGAAGCAAGTTAAACTTATAACTGGAGGATAAGAAATTCAATCAAACATTGAAACCACTATAACAACACATGACCAGATGGTCCCTTATCCACAGCATTCACGCAACACTCTTCGCCAATATCCTAAGAAAACCTACACCAGACAGCTCTGTAAAAGGTATTTGGATAGGAAAAGGAATGTAACACATATCATCCACCGAAACATTGCTAAAGACTTCAACAATTACTAGAAACCACTAAAAGAGATGCCAAAACCATAAAAACAAAACTAGATTATGATTTAAACATGTTAAGAAAAGATATAACTATAGATCATGCCTTTATCCAATGCCATAGCATACTCAAAGAACTATAGGCTGCAATCAAAACACTACATGATGCCAAGAGTATCAAAAATAATACCTATTATCACCTTCAAGTTCCTAGGGGTACCACTAGGAATCTACCAATGAAATAGGACTCGGGAAACTCGCCTGAGTACTGTCAAGTTGAGATGGCTGTAATGTCCCCATTTTGGGACATCATAGCATTACAGAGTGTTATGCCTACCAGAGTAGTCAGATAGGGGTGACAGAGAGTTCGGGAGATATTGAGGGGTTTTATTGGGCCCGACTTGAATCGTTCATCATCAAAATCCATTCCACACAGCTTGGCTTTGGTTCCGTTGCATTCCGACGATTTTCGTAATTTTGAGTTATTATGGGTCATATC
This sequence comes from Picea glauca, assembly GCA_000966675.3. Classification (NCBI taxonomy): domain Eukaryota; kingdom Viridiplantae; phylum Streptophyta; class Pinopsida; order Pinales; family Pinaceae; genus Picea; species Picea glauca. The sequence goes on from JZKD02S2329611.1 coordinate 323,411, forward strand.
TTAATTAAATTCACTAAGAAGGTCATAATGGGCATATTACTTGGAGAAACCTCTTAGTGTAATAGCTCATCGGAATCGGGAGGAAGAGCATTACAGCATAAGATGATGAGAAGTGACTTTCAGTGGTCGGAGAAGCCATAAGGATGGATAAAACATTTTTAGAGGTAAAATGGCTAATTAATTAATTAATTAAGTGATTTAATCAAGGAATAATAAAATAAAGTAAAAGTCACTTGGAGGGACAAGATCAACAACGAATTAGGGTTTCGGGAAGCTATAAAGGAAGGGTAAAGCAACCTAATTCATTATTGTGGCATGATTTGATGTTGAGATATTTGTAGAGGAGGAGGAAATCGACCCCCTTGTTGTTTTGTGGATTTCTAGAGGAAACCACCACCATTGATCGGTTTCGGTGTTGAGAGACACACCCTAGCCTATCGGAGATACAATCCAGGTATTTCACCGTGCATTTCAGGGATCCAATTCAGTGACTGTGCAACTCAGCCAGTGAGGGTGCAAGGGTTAGAGAGAGGGTTTGTGTGGCCGCACGAGACATATCAGTATTTTACAGATTCCTTCCGATCCGTTTGAGAGCTAGCCAGGGTGCATCCTTTGAGCCATCAATCGTCACTTTCCGATAGTGGAATCTCCCAGAACGCAACAAACAGCCAGTTAGGGCGCAGCTCTTGAAGAAGCACATTTGGGGTTTCAGAGGGTACTCCAAAGAAGATCCAAGGAAACCGTTCCGACCCATTAAAGAGGAGGCAAGGACAATCGTTTTGATTCATACATCGTCAAATTCCGTCGGTGGGATCACTAGGGCGCAGTCCCACAGCCCAGGAGGTGCGCAAACCCCCAGGGGTGACATCCAGAGCTTCAGAGGTCGGATCTTCAGTCCAACAATTACCAGGATCAGCTTAGAGGCCAGGGCGCTTCTTTTGAGATAGTTTCCTGTTCATTTCGACGGGTATCGCCATCAGGGCAAGTTTTCCAGTATCTGCAGCAGTTGTCATGAGCTTCTGGACTGCTTTTTGTCGATCTATCCGTGCATGCACAGATCAACCTTCATTCTTTTGATCATGGGTATTTCTTGTTAGTTTATTTGTATTCCAGTGACGAACCATGAGATCTAACTGATGCCTAGTATATCTACTTCCAGCTTATTATTGTATTTCCTTCTTTTTTCTCATTATATATATCAATGAGTTGTGTTGTCCTTTCTTTCGCATGCATTATCTTTATACTGGTAAAACACTTAATGAATGAAACACACATGCGAAAATCACCAAGCATGTTCACACATTAACTCAAACACATCCAGAAACCCCCAGAGTATCAGACTTCAGTGATAAAACAGTAGTTCAGCAATAGATATTCAGATCAGCTGGATCAACGATATTTCAGTGGTATCAGAGTTGGTTTTTCTACCAACCTAATGGGAAAATCAGTGAGGCGTTATGTCAGATTATGTCCACTAAAATTCAGCAGTGATAACTTGCACTTATACCTCTAGATGCAGCGGTAGGGAGGAAAGTTCAGATCAGATATGGAGGACAGCGTGAGGAATATTCGTAACATTCTTGCACAGGGGCGACAACAGTTGAAATAGCTTATGGAAAGCCTTCAAAACAATGCAAGGATCAATGGAGCTAATGAGTAGTTTACATATTGCTTGAGGGAGTATCAAGAGATTGGTCCGACATTTCATACAGACATGTCATTCAAGGATTTTTGCACCATCAAACATCCTGAGTGGTATGAACCCTTTGACTATCTATTTCGACTAGGGGGTCAACTCCATGTGCCATGAAGTTGTGTACCTGATGGTGCAACCAAGTTGAAGACTTTCTAGTTCTACAAGGCAATTTTTGCCCTCGGCACTTCTTTTTGTAATTGGAATTTTTGCTCCCCTGAGTGGGATTATAATGTAATGGGTATGCATGGATCATATTGCAGGTTAGTTGCCTAGGACTTTATCATTAGGGAAGTCCTTTCATCGAGTGTTTTTTTTCCTCGGGTAATTAATTTGGCGTAATCAACCTTTTTAATTACCCTCGAGTTTTTCACTCCCACAATAATCCTCCAAAGTGGTGAAATGCGTTCTAATGATCGAGCCCAATGGGTGACTAGGGTCTAGGAATATTATAAATGACCATGCTATACATCTTCTAGAGTCTTGCGGAATTCCGTCAAGTCTAAGTATTTTTTTTTTAATTTTTAAAAATTACCCAATTAATGGCAATTTTAATTATTTTTTATGTAAAAATGTAAAAAATTGGTCCTTGGGGATTTTGATAGGGGTATGAGTACTCAAAAGAAATGGAATGAGATTCCCTACACCCATGGACCAAGTTTCAGCTCAATTGGATAAGTTTTGCTAGGTCATTGTCCATGAGGAGTCCAAGTCAGTCTTGAGTCAACAATTTAATTGCTTAATTGACAAAGTCAAAATGTCAATTTTTTGTAAAAAATAAGAAAAAAGGTTAGAGAGAGAGTGGGAAAGGTTTCCTAACCTTTTCCCTAAGTTTGAAAAGTAATTTTCCACTTAAATAACCCTGCCTTGCTTAGAAAACAACTTAAAGTGGTGTTCCCTTGCTAATTGACATGTGGAAATTAAAAAGTTTAAGTGAAAAAAGCCACCTAAACCCAAAATTCGCCCTCCTTGGTGTCTAACCTCATGTTTGACCATAGGAAAAGGTGTTTTCCCCCTTTACACCTCACCCTTCAAACCCTAACTCACTACCAAAACCCTAAAAGTGACTCTTCCTTGACTTTGTCTATTTATCTTGGATGTGTGACACTTGTAACTCATCCAAGAGGGGTCTCTCTCATTTTCCAAGTATAAAAGAATGCTCAGCCCCCCCCATTTCACATCTACTCTCAGCTATTGTTACTATGCCAAAATCTCTCTCTCTCTCTCTCTCTCTCTCTCTCTCTCTCTCTCTTCTTGTTCTCATTCTTTCTTCTCAAGCTTGTGACAAGTATTTGCTCAAGCTTGCTTCTATTGAATAAATAAATCTTTGGAGGATCCATGGTGTTGAGAGTCTTCTTGGTGCCATCTTGCAACTATTGAGGTGATCTTGTTCTAGTTTTTTTTTCTTGTGCATGCTTTAAGTTTATAGATCTAAAGTAGGAACTCCAAGCAAAGTATTTTGCTTGGATAGATTTGTGGTAGTATTATCATAGATCTAGTGAAGTGTTTATTTGAGTATTGCAAAGTATTTTGTTTTACTATCTAGATATACTCACATCATCTCTATTTTTGTAGCTTTTTTCACAAGATTTGCAGGTTACCTAAGGGTTTTATGTGAAGATTTCAGATCTGGAAATTTTTCATTTCACCCACTTAAAACCTCTAAATATTTATGTTATTTATTTTTGTACATTTCCATACTTCTTTTGGCATTCTAACATCTTTGAATAGAGCATTTAAACATATTATACTTGCTGATTTTTACACAGAAAATTTCTGGTTTGTTCCAACAGAAATTTTCCCAAGATTTTGGTTTTTTTTACAGTTTTCTAGCAAGTTTTGTTTGTTGATTTGTTGCAGGTCTGCACCAAAAAAGAGGTGTTACAACCCATTTGGGGCCCTAAAACGTCCAAGAGTAACCTCTTAAGCTAGGGTATTGAATACCTTCTTTTTCCTCTACTTTCTCACATTGTAAGCAAACCCCAAGAAACTCTCTAGGGCTTGCATTTTTCAAGTTTATTTAAATTTCTGCAAATTTTTATTTATTTTGCCTACACCTAGCAAAAGAGGATTAGCTTTGCCACCCATGTTATATCGTAAGACTATGATTTAGATTTTATTTATGTTTTAAGCTTTCATTCTTGTTGCCCCACTTGTCCTTAAGACAAGATTGTGTGGCTAGGTTTACTTGTTCTTTTTCAAGTTATTTTCTTGCATTCTTTGCCTACACCTAGCAAAAAGGCTTGGCATTGCCACCCATGCTATATCGTAAGGCTAGTTTAGCTTGTTAGATAGTTCCATGGTTTATGTTTCATGTTTCTAGTTCTTTTTCTTTCAAGTTCATGTGAATATCTAACTAGTTAGAAGCATCTCTTTATCTTGCTTAAGCCCTTGGAGGCATTTTTTTTTTCTTGTACATTTTATTTAAGCACTTGTTATTTCATTTTGTTCAATCTTTCAACACAAGTAATTTTTAATTGTTTAATCAATCTATTTAGGCTCTAGGGGAATCAATTTACTTAGCCTAATTACATCACCCATTACTGATACAACTTTAGCCATCAAAAAGGAGGCTTGTGGAGGTGACTTGGGGTTCTAGATCAAGGATGATCTCACGGCACTAGGTGTCCCCCTTGTTGAACACCCAAGTTTTCTGGATTGACCTGTGGAGCTAGGGTAAGGCCTTGTTTGCCTTGCTTCTTGAGCACCCAACAGTCCTTTTGGCCAAAGTGGTAGGAGTATTGGGGTAGTCACCTAGCCTAGGGGTGCAACTTAACTAATCTAAAACTTATTCACAATAGCCTAAGCCTTAACTTCTTAATCTTATCTAAGTGGTTTATGCTCTTTTATGCAACCTTTACTTCAAGCATTATCTTTCAAGTATTTTAATTGAGCATTGTTGTGACTGAGTAATTTATCTTAAGTTGCGCACTAGTGCCTGTGGAGGCTTCTCTTTCAAGTTTTATCTTTCATCTCTTGAGTTGCGCACTTGTGCCCATTGGTGGCTTTACTTTCATCTCTTGTTTCCTTCTAAGTTGCACACTTGTGTTTCTAGCGTCCTCCTTGAAGTTGCACACCTTTCTTTGGGGCACTTCAAGCTAGGTTTGCAAGTAATGTTAGTGATGAATGTGTCTTGAGCTATTTCCTTTTCCTTATCTGCAAAAACCTTTAAGAGTTAGTTCATCTTTGCTTCACTATTTTCTGAACTCTAACTAGTGCTTAATTCATTTCATTTGTAAGCAGTTGTACTTTTGTATATTGTTTAATCATCCAACCATTCTTTGTTTGTTGTAATTATTAATTTTGTGTATCTAATCTAATTTGTAAAGTTATTCTTTGCTTTGTTTAGATCTCATGTCCCCATTGCCCAACCTTAGGCACTAGTCTTAGTTGTCTTAGGGAAAGGTTTGCTTTTGCATTAAAGTTTTGCATTTTCATTGCTTGCCTCTCATATAGGCTAGTTTCCCCTAACCTTTAACAAATTAAAATTAAATCGTAGATTTCATCTAATAACTCACATAATAACTAGGGTCCACTCCCCTTGGCTTCCCTAGGAGTAAGCCTAGACGGAGGGAGTTCAAGTCAAGGTGACAATGGGCTTGAACTTGGCCATTGTGCCTCCGAGGACACACTAAGTGGATTGAGACTTAGTCCACGTTTGCAAGTCTGTATAAGGATGGCAACATCTTTGGCGCCATTGTCGGGGATAAGTCTTTTATCCTTGGTCTTAACAACTTAACTTAATTTATTCTTTTAAAACTAAGTAATAAATTTCTCCCTAAAATTTGTTAACTTGGGTCGGTTTTTCATTGTTTGCTTACTCTCCAAGTGGCGACTCCATTTGAAAATTCTTTGAAGTCTACAAACTGTCTCGAGGAATACTCTCCCCGTTATCCGACCGCAAGACTTTGATATTCTTTCTCGATTGGTTCTCCACAAGAGCTCTGAACTCTTGGAACCGTGTGAAGACCTCACTCTTAGCCTTCAGGAAATAGATCCAAGTCTTCCTCGAGTAGTCATCAATAAATGTGAGATAGTACTCACAACCACTCAAGGACCTCCGAGTCATGGGCCCACACACGTTCGTGTGTACTAAATCCAGTATCCCAGCTGACCTGGTGTCACTGTTGGGGCACGATGCCTTGGCAAACTTGCCAAGCGCACACCCTCTGCAAACATCCTGATGCTCTATGTTGATCTGTGGCACTTCGGTCACAACCTCTCCCAGTCCTCCAAGAGCCCCATGATGTAGGTGGGCCATCTTGTGATGGCATAACTCACATAATTGTCTGTTGTTGTCGCTACTCGCTACCAATGCATGAAGTGGCTGAAAAAGAAATCTGAACAGTTTCCCCTCTCTCACTCCAATCACCTGTCCTGAGGCTAGTGAAGACCCCCGAGGATGAATCAATACCTCGGTGCCTCTGAATGTCACCTCAAGACCTATCCTGGAGGGTGGAAACTGAAATCAAATTCTTCTTCATGCCAAGGACATAAAGAACGTCTGTGAACCATATGGGTGGCATGCCATCTCTCTGAAAGGAAACTGTGCCAACCCCTGCAACTCTGACAACTTTGTCATCTCCAAGAGAAATCTCAATCCTGACCTCGGTGTCTCTGAGATCAGAAAAATGCTCTTGAAATCCAGTCATATGGCTCGAAGCCTCGCTATCAATACACAAGATACTAGGTGTCGTCTCAACTGAAGTGCAACATATGAGGAAAGCACACTCTCTCTGAAACTGTGTCTGAAAGTCAATCTCCTCTGTTGTAGCTACGGTACCAACCTTCTTCTTCCTGTTCAGGCACTGTCCAACATAGTGCCCAAACTTCTTACAAACAAAGCACTTCACTTTGCTCATATCTCTCTTCTGACCACTGCCCTGACCACTGTTGCTCTCTCCTCCTCCACTCCCCGGTGGTGGGGCCCCAAACTTGGGACCCTGCCAACCCCCACGGCCGACCTTCTTCTTGCCCTTTGTCCAAAGAGCAAGATCCTCCTCACCCTGACCAATCTGTTGTTGTTGTTGCTGTCGCTGTCCAGAAGCCTTGGTTGCAAGCCTAATCTCCTCCTAGACGAAGTCATCCCACATCCTCTCCCATGTAGGCATGACCTCCCGGGCAACAATGCCCTGTACAAATGGACCCCACAGTTTGGTGAAGCTATTCATAGCTTGCCTCACCAAAGAGTTAGGGTTCACAATCTCTCCGACGGCTGCCAGCTCATCTCTGATCTGAGTGTAACGACCAAGGAATGAAGTTACCGACTCATCCTTGAGCATGCGAATGCCTCGGAGTCAGTCATGAAGAACCATGATACGGTTCTCATTGGAGCTCTCATACAACTTACATAGAGATGTCCACATCTCGTATGCACAAGTCTTCCCCATCAAATGGGGTATGATATGGTCACGAACTACGTCACAAATGGTCCTCTTCGCCTTGTTGTTCCTTTTCCTGAACTCTGCCACCAAGACAGGAGCAGTGACAGGAATGGGGGGAACAACTGCCTCGACTATGTCCCATAGCTCAAGGTCCTCTAAGACGAAGAACATCCTCGCCTTCCAAGGAAACCAATTGCTAGCCCCTGCTAGTTTGTCCTCAACTCACATCTGAGATGCTGACATGTCTGCCAAACTGCAATCCCCAACTGATGCTCACACTGCCAAGGAAAACACTGTCTCACTCCTGTCCAAGGCTGCGGGGGAGCGCCCCCCCCCTCGAACCCGCTCTTGAATGACGCTCCCCTTCGGGAGCACTATTCCTCTTGAAAATATGCGCTCCCTGGTTTTTTAGGGAGCATACAGGGAGCGAACGCTCCCTGAGGAGGGAGTGCACGCTCCCTGAGTGCTCCCAAGGGAAAAAAACGCTCCCTGAGGAGGGAGTGCACGCTCCCTGAGCGCTCCCAAGGGAAAAAAA
>JZKD02S2329611.1:334918-346743 GCA_000966675.3 Picea glauca
TGTAGTATGTACTAAATGGTTGATGCTTTAATGATCATCGATTCATCACTAATCAATTAGTTAAATGATCTTATATCTATGTTTTCATGTTTTTTGCAATTGATTCAACATTGTGCATGTTATATATATATATATATATATTTATGTATTATATAAAAAACGCTCCCGAAACGCTCCCGTTCCCAGAGAATTTTGAAAATCTGCGCTTCCCGCTCTCGCTCTCGCTCCCGCTCCGCGCTCCCAATAGCCTTGCTCCTGTCAACACAGGTGTGAAAAGAGACAAGTGTAATCTGACCTCACTCCTAACAAAATAGGTGTGAGAAGAGGTAAAGTCTAATCAGCCTCACTCCTACTGCATAGGTGTGAAAAGAGACTGATGACAAGTGTACAAAACTGCCCAACTGTACTTTGCAAAAATCTGCCCTCTAACAACCACTGAATGAGTCAATGGTTGTCCTCAAAAATCTGCCAAGAAGATGTATATGACATCCAACAAAATGCTGTCCCAAATGCTCAAAATTTCAGCCACCTCCGCTCTGATACCATGAAGATTTTCAGGTCCTATCAGCTTGCCTACTGGGTTTGTATTTGACCACAGTTAGGCTCTAAGTTTTAACTGTCAAATGGAGTATAGGTTGTTGTTTTATAACAGCCAACAGTCCAAATGTTTCTTGTTGATTTGTTACGGTTATACTTGCGATTTTGGGTGCTCTAGCAGGTAGTTTTAGTGACCAAATGTTAGCACATGCATACAAAAATAAATATAACACACCTATAGATCTTTACAACTGAAAATAAAGAGATCTAAGAGACTAATCAATGCATTTGTGTACACAGGTATTTTTGGTCAACATGACCCTGGATAAAACCCCCCCGAGGAAAACCAGTTTAAAATGTATGTGTATATATGAGGAAAGAAGAAGATGGAATACAACAAGTACAATATATGAAAGAACCCGGTACAATAGCAACCCAAACTGAGCTGATATACAAGCTCAAAATCACCAACTGCGCCCTAGAATGGTGCGCCCCACATAAAAGCTGTTGAAACCACTGAATCTGCTCCAACTGCAAACTGTGAGCTCAGATCTAGAAACCCCTCCACGGGAATGAAGCTCTGTTGAATGGCCTCCCTCTGCAACTGATCTCACTACAATCTAATGGCTAGAAATCCTCCTACAACTAATGCGCCCCAATCTGGCAGTGTGCCCTCCACAGAAGTAGAACCTCTCCAGTAAATAAACAAAGCAAGTAGCTAGTAGCCTCCCTCCATGAAAGCTAGCGCCCAAGCTCAAGCATCCTCACAAAACTGACCTCATGCTCATCCTCCAAGAGCTCCTCTCTCAATGAACAAATGAATGAATGAACAATGCGCCCCTCTTTGACATGCTTAAGGAAACCTAGAGTATGGATGGTGGAGATCATCTCATCTCCCATCTAATCAATGGTTGAAATCTCCCCATAAATATCTAAATCATTAACCCACTTTGGATTAAGTTTCCTAAGTCAACTTTATGTCTCTAATTCACCCCTTTGTGAATTAATAGTCACTTTTAGGCCAAAAATGACTAAATTTCACTTTAGACAAAGTCAAAGTAAAATTAGACAAAAGTAGAAGGTACAAAGTGTAATGTCTTTCCCTCATGTGCTAAGGAGGTCATAAGCACATGGAGAACACCTCCCAAGGTACAAAATTCAACACCACCAAGGTTAAATAAGGAAAAGAGTATAAATTCCAAGCAAACGTTCTATAATGAAGAAGGATCTTTTGCAACATGTTCAAATGCTTCAAATATTAGAGTGACACTTACCATGATACCCGAGCCCATTACCTCATGGAGCAAGACCCACTACCTTCTGGGACCAGGCCAGTGTGGTGAATGTTGTTGTTGCTAATGATGTGTAGAATGCATCAAAATGAAAAAAGAAAGGCCCTCTGGGGCTATGCTATGTCCATCTGGCTCTCGGCACTCCATGTCTGCAACCTGTGGACCTCGAGACATAATCTCCCTAGCTACCCCTAGGTTGGGGGTAACAATTCTTATAATGAACACCGGCAACATAAGGATTTGGAATCACATTGAAGGAAATATTCCCCCCATTAATTTTTATTAGTTGCATATTTCATCATATTATGCTTAAATTGATAGTCCTCCCATTGCTTTAGTTTACATATGAGCATTTCTACTTGTCACTTGTATCAAAAATAACTTCCAATTATGATACTAACATCTTCCAATTGCAATGATTTACCAAACATAATATGATGAAACTCAACAAATCTATAATAGAATTCTATTCATGTGTTCTAACAAAAGAAAATCATCAATATTTCAATCCAAATAAAAACATGTCCAACTTGTTAAATGGAAAGGAAGAATAATAACAAAGAGCTCTAGAAACAAGAACCAACCTATACAGGATACATAAAACATTTTGCATTCAGTTTGCTTAAATAACATTAAGCAGCACAATACAAAGATTATGCTATATACAAACAAGATTACAAGGATTAGAAATCACACCCTAACTCATCAAGTGCCAAAGAAACTGCACAAAAATTGGGAAGCCCGCTTCTCATAACCTGCCATAGTTTCTCCACCATTAGCATCATGTACAACAAGAATCTTCCATACATCAAGAATAAAGTATTCATAACTAGATCTTCCATACATCAAGAATAAAGCATTCATAACTAATGCATCATGTGACTATACTCTCATTTCTAAAAAGTTTATAAATGATAAGAAAGTACGTTCACTACTTACGATGCAAACAAAGTTTATATTTTGTTCTAATATGAAATGTTGGCATCTCAAGACAAAAATAATTAGTATTCGTTCTAAACATACTATTTCAATGGAAGGTAAATCTCCCTCTAAAGATCTACAATTTTTTTCACAAATTACTCTTCATTAGGTGGCATCCTTCTTCCAAGTGACCTCAATGCCCAAATCGGTCAAATGCAATGCTCTAACAATGAATTATACTCGAGACCTTTGATGATCCACGAGGTATAAACAAGAGAAAGGGCTTCAAAAATTATCAACACCTACAAAAGGCACATGATCAAGACAAGAGAATCACATGGAAAGCTCATTCCTAATGGTACTAAACACTTCCCTTATTAAAGTAAATACACTTGCTTTCTTTTTGTTGGAGTAGCCAATGTGGTCAATTATGTCTTAGCAAATATCCTTTGCTTCAAATATTCAATGCCCAAGGCACCTCATCGAATGACTACTCAATAACTGATGAAACTAAATACAATTACAAGAGCTTTTGGACAAGGTATTGATAAGACCAAGTATTTCATCTTGTGGAGCCCTAGTCTTATTTTTTTGATAGGAGGACAGGTCTCGTCAACTATATAGATTATAGGCATCTTAATAAAATAACCATTAAGATAAAATATTTGTTGTTGGTATTGAAGATTTATTTGTTCAACTCACAAGAGCACTTCTTTTCTTAGCATTGGCATGAGGTAGGATGTCACCAATTGAAAATAAAGGAAGAAGATATCCCTGAAATGGATTTCAAGACAAGGTATCATTACTATGGGTTTAGAGTCATGTCTTTTGAGTTATCAAAAGCACCAACAATGTTTACAGACCTCAAAAATAGTGGTTTTAAACAATATTTGGTAAATCCATACTAGTGTTTTTGCATAATATTTTTGTCTATTCAAAGAATGAAGAGGTACACAAGCAACAATTGAGAATAGTTCTACAATGCCTGTGAGAATAGAAAGCATATGCAAAGCTAATTAAATGCTCATTTTTCAAGAAGTATGTGCATGTTATAGAGATATTCACGGGTATCCATATTTATAGTAAATGGAAACCTTATATAAAGAATGAATCCTCTCAATGTTTTAGGCTCGAAATCTTAGCCCATCTTCAAGAGATAAGTTCTTATAGTCTTTAAGAAATGCAACAACAACATTAATAAATAATTGATTTAGTGCCTAAAGTCCAACATTTAGAGTAATAGGTCAACCAACTAGTTATCCAATATTTGTATTTAAGGAATTAATGTGGTTTATGACGAGGCACCAGGTTCTACTCGACTTCCATCCAACATCTTTATCAATGTTATCAGGGTGTTTCTCAATTTTGATGGCTTCCCTAGTTTTTTTCTTTGTGTAATGATCTACTTGGTAACAACACTTGCATTTTCTAGGCATATATGATGCCTAGAATTCTCCAAGTGCTTTGCAGAGCACATATTTCTTTGTGCAATCATAAGAGATGTTAGCGCTATGTTCTTTTGGTCTTATTTGAAAATACCTACTAGGCTTGCAAATGTATACCTTGCCACAATCACATGGAATAGACTAGATACCTTTTTCTTTCCTAGAATCTATCAAATCTTTGGCGTGACCAAGCAATTTTCTTAAAGAATTATGAGAAGAGAAGGTTCCTTCTATTTTCTTCTCATTCAAGATCTTTGTTATATAATCAATAGTCCCTTTGATGTAAGCTAGAGTAATAATCTTTAAGATGTCAATGTTGGTTTTCTTTTTACGCTTATTATGGATGAAATGTTGGTCAATGTTGGTTTTCTTTTTACACTTATTAGAATCAAGAGCTCGCAAGGACTCTGAATATGTGATCAAAACTACCATGCGGACCTCTGATCTTTGTCTCCTAAAAAGTAGGGAATATGCTAAAAATAGACATCTCTCTCTATCCATGAAAACCTTTGCAAACTTCTATCTCTAAAACAAGGAACACTACCAAACTAATCCTGTACTTGTACTTATATGGGAACCAACCTTGGCTCACCCAAACACTGACTCTGGGAAAAAATACCTGAATGTCAGCCAAAATAGAACATGTTGCCTCTTAACCCTTAGGATTCTCAAGTGAGAAAATCCAAGGGCTAACACCTCCTTAAGGACGGAATTTGTTATACTTTGAAACCATCAATGAACTATTTTGAGAAGGACGTCCACTTTGTTGAGCCATCTATTCTATTGTTGATGTACATGTGGCATATGCCCACCATATTACATTGTTGTTGACCTGATCCTCTGTAGTTAGTTGGAGGATATTAGTATTTTCTGCATAGATCTAGGGTTAGTTATAGATCTAATGCTATTTTATTGATGGAGTTGTTGAGCTATTGATTTATAAATAAGAGCCTCCTCCATGTTGTAATGTTGTTGAACAACCTTGGAATAAAATTGTTTATTCTCTTGTTCAAGCTTTGCAGAATTGTTTTCTCTTGTTGACGTCAATCTTGTTCTTGGAGCACTATTGGAGGCTATTGTTGCAAGTTTGTGGATGCGATAATCAACACATGGGCCATAGAGGAACAAAATTGCTACGTTGGAAAAGGTTAGGTGGAGTAGACTTTCATCTATCTCTTAATATCTTTTGTGTTTCTTTCTTTAACGAGGAAAACGTTATGCATTTGTCATCACTAGATTCATTACATCTGTTGACAATCTTTAGGAAGGGTCCACCCTTGTGTTGTCTTGAAAGTGGATCTTTGTGATTTTAGTGACTAAATTAGGGCTGTTGTTGTGCACATCACTTTGGCTTCCTACGGCCCCCTAATTTTAATCAAGAACAGCCCTCTCAAGTGGCTAGATCAACCCCACAAGCCCAAATGGGATTAGGCACTGATCTTCCCCTTCCCAACCAACCAAAGAACTTTAAAATCTTTTTTATTTTATGTTTTAAACAATCTGAAATTGCAGCAAGTAAAATCTTTAGATCAGATTGTATTTAAGGCTATTTGCACTTCAATAAATTATCTTTAAGTGGCCGGTTGTATTCTACCAGTAAATCGCTGATTTTCTAGCTCCAAACCCTAGTCGATTTGCTCAATTATAGCCCTTCTCTACTGCTAGTTTAAATTTCTGAAAAGGGCAATTTAATTTAGATCTGAAATTTCATCAAGTTAATCCATTAAAACAGATCTAATAAATCGACTCATTGTTCTAAAGGAAAATTGTTGTGGTAGTGTTCAATATTACTCGATTTCGCTAAATCTATCCTTTGTTTATTGTTATTGTATATTTACGGAAAAAAGGAGCATTTAATAAGTTGATTTAAATCTGGAAATAACATCAAGGAAGTTCATGAAAACAGATTTATAAATCAGCTTGCATCGTCTAAGGGAAAATCTATCTTTTTCATGGTTAAAATCCTAATTGATTCAAATTGTTAGTATAAGCCTCGATTAATATTTGTTCACATATCTAAATGAGGGCATTTAATAAATCTGATTCACATCTGAAATTTTCAGCATATAACATCTCTTAAACAGATCTAAGAATCGACATACTATTTCTTGAAGCAAATCTCATTGAGTTTTAATGCACACATCCAAGATCAATTTGCATTCTAGCTGTTGAATTTAAAGCAGCTGCAAGAGCCATTCTCCGGGAGGATGGAAAAGACCCTAGCCGAGATCTAGGGCCCCCAGTGCACTCCTGGGGTTCTTGGTCTGGGACCAAACAGTCAGTGCCATGGAAAAAGACCCTTGTTAGGGCCCCCAGTAGATAGTTGGAGTTCTTGGTTTGGGACCAAGCAGCAAAAGACCCTTGTTAGGGCCCCCAGTAGATAACTGGGGTTCTTGGTCTGGAACCAAGCAGTTAAAGTCCCTAGATAGGTCTAGGGCCCTTGGACATGTTCCAGGGTACCCATGCCTGGGGCATGGGTTGATCGTTGGTTTTATACCTTGGTGGATAAGACCCCAGAAATGTTCTGGGGCAACCTGGTCCTTGATCAGGTGTTTGTTGGTGCATGACCCTCTTTGAAGGCGGGCATGACCAAATGAGGGATGTATCCCATATGCAGTGATGATAAAGTTAAAAAGGTCACCTTGAGAATTATATGGACATGTGTAAACCTCTCCTAAACCCTCCACCCTTGACTTGTGGGCTTAAGTTTGTTTGGGGTTTGTATTTTGTATTTTTTAGGGGTTAATACAAGAAATAATTAATTAATAGAAATTGAAAATATATTTAATTAATATTTATATTAATTAAATATATTATTTTTATTATTATTTATTTTATTTAGCCCTCACCCAAAAGTATAAATATAGACCCCTCCCTCTTCATTCTTACACATTATTTCCATCTCTCCTAAATGTGGCGGATTGCTCTCCTTGCAACAGTTTCGGCCTCCTTGCATCAGATTAGCAGCTCCTTTAGTGGCAGTTTTTCAGTCCTTTCTTTTGTGGTTGAGTTTATTCCAGGTCCTTGATGATTGTTTGTTTGCTGCTATGAGTATGATGAGTGTCTTCTGCTGAGAATTTTTGGTGTAGCTGCTCTGCACCAGCCAGCCATCATTTCATTAACCAGAAAGCCTTCTTCATCAGCCACCCGTCCCCTATCTGAGTTTCCTGTGAGGGCCACGGCACCCTAAGTAAGGTGGCTGGGCCATCCTTAAGGCAGCCGTTCCTTCTCCTGGTTGCTCTTCCTATGCATGAGGGTTTGTGGGGTGGTTTTCAGTGTACTTGTCTGAAGTTCTGGTGGGGTTTTTAAACAGTCCTATAATCCTCTTGGCAAGAGATCTCACCCATGAGGTAGATCCATGAACTTGGACTTTTTCTGAGCATATTATTTGTGGCACTTCATCTCTTGTGTGGCATGAACTCCTTCAGTGATCAGAGGTAAGACATCAAGGTAAGCTACTTGATTCAGATCCATTTCTTTAGATCTGTATGTTGTTTTAAAATCTGAAGTTTTTATCATTGTTAGATCTGCATATACTTGTTTAGATCTGTCAGCAAATGCTTAGATCTTTTCTTGTTTAGATCAGTTAGCAATTGCTTAGATCTGCTTATCTTAGATCTGTTATCTTTAGATCTGTTAGCAAATGTTTAGATATGCTTATCTTAGATCTGTTATCTTTAGATCTGTTAACAAGTGTTTAGATCTGCTATCTAATGGCAAAGTTATTGCTTTGATCTGTGATCTATCTTGCCTCTAAGAAAGAGTTAATGTATGAATCCATTCACTGACTGTGAACAGAATAAAATCTTAGATCTGATCTTTGTGTACACTCGGGAATAGGTGTATGGTGTAAACCTATTTCTGGTTGAATCTATTTGCTGTCAGTTCAGATCTGTGTTTAGTGCACACTCAGAAATTGTTTACAAATTCAAATCTAATTGTTGTTTCTCTGATCTGATTTCCTAAGCAGTATTGTATTGGTTTACTATTCCAAGGTTTGATTTTTCTATCTAACAGATTTAAAACATAGCAATTTTCTACTTTGTTTCCCTAATTCTAACACTAGCCTTGTGCAGCCTTATACACACCTCGGGTAGTGTCGAAGAAATCTTCAATCTATTGGGTGTGTCCTTGGGGACAAGTCTCGAGTTGAGATATTGTAACTCAACACTCAACTCCTCCGTCTAGGCCAACTCCTAGCGAAGCCAAGGGAGGTGGTCCCTAAGAAAATAAACTAAGGCTAAGTAATCTTTAGCATAAAATAAATCTAGGAGTTTATTCTGAGACAAAAGCAAAGCAACTATTTTAGCAGCATATATGATACATACAATAGAATTTGCTTATGATAAAGATAAAATATGTAAAGCACTTCACCATAAATGATATAGACTGAAAGCAAATGCTAGTACTTGAAATGAAATGACAATAAGCAAAAGTAAATAGAACCAGTGCCAATAGTCAGATCGATGCTGCTTGAAAGAAGGATATGTTGCAATGTTCTTGACAATTTTATTATTAAGATGAGTTGTTTAAGTTAGAGGTCTTGATTCGTGAAGTGGCTTGACGAATTGCAAGACCACTTTGTGATTGTCAAATACAAGTGTGAAACAGAAATAAATCTAAGCTAAAGGTTGGCACTTTAGAGGTTACCCCTCAAGTGGGTACAAAGAACAATGTCAGAGGTCCAACGAGGAGACAACAAATCTCATTAGAGAGTATCCCCCTGTCTTCATACACAAGTTCGTTGTAGGATCCCAAGTGAGCAATAACAACTATCGGATTGTCCTATTAATCTAATCCACACTGACTAGGGCCCGTTCTGATGGACTCCATCCTCAGATCAAGCAAAAGCTCGCAAAGGGGGGCCAGAGTGATATTGAGGCTGCTGAGAGAATGGTTTATTGCCAAATTGAAATGTTTTGCGGTGCAATTTTTGTTGAGTTTTGGGTACCTTGGAAAGTGGTCCACTTGAGTTATTGAGTGTCTAACTCAAAAGGGGAAATATTTGACCCTCACCACTTTAATTTATGTTATAAAGTCAAAGTGACTTTATTTCACTTAAGTCACAAAGTGACTTTAATAACATAAAGTGACTTAGGAGACTTACAATTTTGGAGATTTAATCTTCACCATTGATTGGAGGTTTGGCCTAAGATCTAATCTTGGCCATTGGTATTCTAGGTTAGCCTAAGGATGAGACTAAAGGAAGAAAAAGGGGAAAAAGGGGCATTCATTGTTCACTTGAGAGAGTTGAGTGAGGGAAAGGAGAAGAGAGAAAGCTTGTGTAGGAAGAAGGGTGCACTCTTGAGATGAGAGGGGTGCATGAGAGCTTGAGGCCGCACTTGTGAGATGCAAAGGGCACAAGGAAGCTTGAGGGATTGCAAGGCTTGAAGAGGGGGCGCACCAAGGCAAATGCCACACCATCTTGGAGTGTGGGTGCACTTGTGAGAGGCAAGGACGCACTTGAGCTAGAGGTGTGCACTATTGGATTAGGGGTGCACTATAGCAGGCAAGCAGTGAAGCAAGGCAAGAGGGGAGCAAGCACCAAGGCAAGGGGCGCACCAAAGAGAGGGGCACACAAGCCAAGGCAAAGGGGCACATCTCAAAGTCTAGCAAGCACATAAAGGAAAGGGGCGCATCTTCCAAGAGGGGCACAAATCCCAAGGAGGGCACAAGTCCCAAGGAGCTTGTAAAGATAAGCTTGAGAGGAGCTAGCTTGTGTCTCAGGTTCCTTTGTGTATTTCCTTTGTTGTTCATTTGTTTGAGATCTCCATAATAAATTTTCTCTTCCGACTAGTTTTCCCCATGGGGATTTTTCCAGGGTCATGTTGACCAAAAATATGTGTAAAGATCTTGTGGTTTGCATTCTTTTATTTCAGCAAGTAGGTGGTAAAGATCCTAGAGGTGTGTTTTCTGTTTTAAGGTATTTATATATGCTAATCATGGACAGCAAAACTTCCTAAATAAACCCATGCAAACAACAGCCTTAAAAGAGCATTAAACCATTTACTTAAGAGAAGATTCAGTTGACTAAAGAACAGACCTGTTGGCTGTCATAAAACAGCAAGATATAAGATCTGAAACTCCTTGAAAACAGTGCCCAAACTTGGTCAAAGACAGACCAGTTGGGAAGCATTTAAGTTCCTCAAGTTTCTTCATGGTATCAGAGCCAAAGGGCACAAGAGTTGGTTGATTTAGTTTGCAAACAGTTGGGAGATTTTTACTTCACCTCACAACAGTTAGCATCAGATTTGTTTGGTCAGTTTAGCATCAGATGGCAGCCATGTTGGTCGCAGGTTTGAGGGTGGAGGATAGGCTAGCAGGGGTTGGCAATTGGTCCCTATTGAAGTTTGTGTAGCTTCAGAAGATATTCTTATTGTATTTAATTGTATTAGACCAAGTCAAAACCCTAAAAGAATAATATTATGTTGTATTTGTAAAGTCGGCCCTATTGTGCCTTTGTAAAAGTAAAATGCAAATTAGAAAGTGACATTTGTACAAGTCGGCCCTGACCTGATTTCATGGTGGCTCAACTTGTATTTATAAGAGGCTAGGTGCCTCACTTGGAGAATACATACAACACAAGTTCTCTCTCTCTCAAGGAAAAGTGCGCAAGTCTGACGAGCAGACACAGCTACAGAGTAAGGGTGTTTTGGTGAAGGGCTTTGGTTATCTGTTGGAGGCATATCTTGGTCTAGTGGTGCGCTACTCTTTTCTGGTTAGGATTTCTGGTCTATCTTCCGGTTATCTTCTGTTTTGTGAGATCTCTCTTGGAGAGAGACATTGTACTTATTGATGAATATATATTGAAGAAGCTTTGTTGGGTTTTCTCCCCCAAGAGGGTTTCCCAAGATAAATCTTGTGTATATTGTGGATTTATTTCTTTCAGTGATCTTGATGCATGCAATTATTGTACTAATTGTTAAAAGTTAAACAATATTGAATACACTTAACTGCTTCAGCAAAAACACTTAACTGCTTAAGCGAAATTTTAACATGGTATCAGAGAGGGCCTGAAAGAAGCCATTTTCACAGTCTAGAGGAACTCCCTGGGGAAAACAAGTTCATAGGAAGACTCTCCTAACCCTAGCGCACCTTTTCCCTGGACCGGTTTTGTAGCTTTTGCAGTCTCTGAAAACTGGGGTTTCTACATAAAACCTTACGTGATGACGTCACCCTCTTTCTGAAGGACATTGGTCAAAGTAAAGCTATCAAGGAGTTCGCTTAAGGAGGGCACACCTTTCCAACGGATCAGAATTCCAAATTTCTCATTTTGAAAAATTAGGGCTTCCTCATAAACCCTAGATCAAGACACCTTGGCAGCTACAAACTAAAGTTGGAGCAGTTCATTGTGGCATAGCACACTCTCTGGTAAGTTCAAAACCTTTCTTTGAAAAGTTTCTATTTTTCTTATTATATCCTCGTCCAAGGAAAGATGACTCCCAACCTAAGTCACCTAACACGAAGACACGGGACACGGAGGACACGGAAATACGAGTATCCGATACGGACACGACAACCCTCGAAATCAGGACACGGGGGACACGTTATATATATATATATATATATATATATATATATATATATATATATATATATATATATATATATATATATATATATATATATA
>JZKD02S2329611.1:347074-359644 GCA_000966675.3 Picea glauca
GCAACCCTGGTCAGAGAATTAAAGTTATTAATGAATTGTAGTGGTTTGTTTAGTTGCTCTTATGATTTCTATCATGCAATGCATGGGGTGAATTGTAATTGTATTGATTCAGTTCTTAGCATGAGCAAAAGCTTCTTTTAGATTAATTTGTAGGTTTCCTTTTGGAAAGAATTTTCAAGATCTATCCATAACTATGAAGGTGTTAATTCTTGAATATATTTGAAAGATTATGCTTCAAATTTCTTGGAAAAAATCGTGGGATTGTCAAGTTCCTTGGCTTCACCTCTTAGGAAACCATGGAAATGGAAGGGTGGAGTTTTCTTATGCACTAGGTCAGGAAATCCAATACTGTCACTTTGGAGTAAACACTTTTCACTACCCCTTTTCAGGCCCTCTTTGGGCTACACTGTTCGAGAGCATTCCAATACAGGTCTGAAACTCAGCCTAGCATGCTTCCATGCCAATTGTGCAGTTGCCAGTGGCAAATTATGTAAAGCCCATTTTAGATGGGTGCCCTATTTACTGAACTAGAAGTAGGGTTAAATTTAGGAGTGAGTGACGATTTTACATGGGAAACAATTTTGGGTGAGATATTTTTGCAAGAGAATAATCCTTATTCATAGCTATCGAATTTAAGGGATTTTTTACACCAAGAGAAGCAAGGTGCAATCTACAGCTCAGGGTGGAAGAGGTGCATCATGTCCGTGGGTAACACTAATAAACTAAAATGAAAATAAAGTTGACCTCTGATGTCTAATGCCAAAAAAGGAATTACCATCATTGATCCCAACCCTGGAACTTTTAAGCAACGAGAGTTTTGTACTTGGGTTATGTTGATCCCTCTTGGTGCTTAGTAGATCCAGGGATAAGATAGATCTATGCTAGACTGCTAGTCTATTATAAATCTGTGTTAATATGCAATACAAATTTAAGTGAGTTTACTGTGAGAATGACCTCGTCTTCTTATGCACATTTACTCAGAAATACCAACATGGTATCTGAGGAATTGTGATTCTGAGAGTGAGTGCGTGTGAAGACCACTAGTGGGGGCTACCACCAGTGGAGACAATTGAAGCAGCAAAAAACATAGCTAAATAATTCCTGGTAAAAGATTCAGTTCAAATTCTCAACGTTTTCACCAGTTAGAGCCTTAAAATGTGTGTGCTCTGAAGTTATAAAGAGGCTGTAAAACTCTGCAATAAAGCCAGTGCTGTAAACATCAAACGGTGGCAAAATTGTGTGATACATTGATATTGACACCATTATTCAAGTCAGACTTCAAATGAAGTACGACAAGTAAGCAGTGACCAGACTTCAATTGAATGAAATGTAACCCAAAACAAACAAAAAACATCAATTTATTACCTCCCGCGGGCTCCCACACGAGGGATAAGTGTCATAAAATCGAGACACGTGTCATAAAATCGAGGTACGGTCCAATGACGTGTCCGGTACGGTCTAATTACGTGTCCTCCACCTATGACATGTGTGAAATTCGTGTCCGGTACGTACCGTAGCGTGTCATCTCAATGACACCGCGGATACGGACACTTCGCCTAATATGGACGTGTCAGGTGACAGAGCTCCCAGCATTAATCTTGATGAGAAGCTTGAGGGTCTTGATAACTTCCAAGCATGGAAGTATAGAGTGATGCTCATTCTAGAAGACTTCGTCAAAGAAGAAGTTCCAGAACCAAAAGAGTCTGGTCAAGGCAAAGAGAATCATTGTTGATTCTATCAAGGATCATTTGATCCCTCATGTTTCATCATTGACAACTCCCAAGAAAATGTTTGATGCCCTATCTCGATTATATGAAGGTAAGAATATAAGTCGGAAGATGACATTAAGGACACAACTTAAAAGTGTGAAGATGCAGAGTTCAGAAACAATTCAGTCCTACTTCACAAGAGTGTCTCAAATCAAAGAACAACTTGAAACCTTTGGAGACACAATCGAAGAAGCTGAATTGGTGATGACTACTTTGAATGGTCTCCCTAGATCTTGGGAATCATTTATTCAGGGAATCTGTTCAAGAAGAAAGCTAACAAATTTTAGCAGACTATGGGAGGATTGCACTCAGGAAGAAGCTAGATTGGAAGCAAGAGAAGAGAAACTAGGCGATGAGGAAAATCAAGCTCTAGCAGCTCATGCAAGAAAAGGAAAGAGAAAGAAAGAGGTTCACTCACACAAGAAGCCTCATGGGTTACAAAAGACACAAAAGTTTAAAAAGGATTACTCAAATTACAGATGCTATATTTGCCAGAAGATGGGACACATTGCAATAAATTGTCCCAACTCAAAAGATCAGGTCAAAAAAGGAAAGTATAAAAGACATCATGCTCATGCCACAGAAGATGATCAAGAGAGAGCCAAAGAGAAGATTCAAGCGAAGAATATGTTTTAATATTGGCTCTGACAAGTACAGTTACTCATGGAAGTGACACGTGGCTTATTGATAGTGGTGCTTCTAAGCACATGACAGTTTACAAGGATTCTTTCTTAGAATTAGATCAGAAGGATTCACCTCACAAGGTGAAGCTCGGTGATGACTATTAGTTGTTGAGATTTGGGTACTTTGGAAAGTGGTCCCCTTGTGTTTGTGAGTCTCTAAACACAAAGGGGGAGACTATTACCCTCATTACTTTACTTTATGATTCTAATTTCGCTTTGACTTAGGAGATTTAAGTCAAAAGTGAAATATGTCACTTTAAGTCAAAAGTGACTATTAATTCACTTTGTGGGTGAATTGAGGGACATAAAGAGAAATAAGGAAACTAAGCCAAAGTGGGTTTTGAGTTGAGATTATTTTTGGAAGATCACAACCTTTGATTAGAAATGGGATGGGATGATCTCATCCATCCAATTCTAGGTTTCCTTATGATTTCTATAAAGAGGGAGCATAGGGCATTTGGAGGCTTATTCTCACTTGTATGTTCACCAAAGGAGCTTGGAGAAGGGCAAGGAGATGGGAATGGAAGCATTGGGAGGGGAGAGATTGGGCGCCTCCTTTCATGGAGGGCTCATGGAGGCTTAGGGCCCAATTTATTTGTGGTGATCACACTTGCTTGGAGGAGGGCGCACCATAGGAGGGGGTCGCACAACTAGCAGGGAGCAGTTTTACTTGGAGGAAGTTAGATCTGATTGTTTCAATGGAGAGGAAACACAGGAGAGCATATTTTTGTGGAGGGGTTTCTTCATTGGGTCAAAGAGGAAGGAGGGTGCTTCACTTCAGTGGACAAAGCAACAAAGGGAGAGGGTGCACTAAGCTTGGGTGCATATCTCATTGGATCCTTTGGCAAGACTCAAGAGGAGCTTGCTATGTATACAGGTTCCTTTGTATTGTATTACTTGTTGTATCTCATGCTTAGACACCACTTATATACACTTTCATTCCAAACTGGTTTTCCCCAGGGGGGTTTTATCCAGGGTCATGTTGACCAAAAATACTTGTGTTCATTTCATGCATGCTTAGAGTTTAGATCAGCTTGTTAGAGTTGTAAATATCATGAGAAGTGTTATATGTTTTGAGTATATTGCATGTGCTAACATTGGGGTATCAAAACACTTGCAAGGGCACCTCAAAGAACACTTAACCACCTAAAATTATCAGCAAAAAGTTACTAAATAGTTTGTTGTCCTAAAAGACAGCAAGAAAATAGCTTTGAGATTGTGAACTTAGAGCCAAATAACAAGTCAAGGACAGACCTGTTTTGGCAGCCTGATAGTACCTCGTTTCTCTACATCAGTATCCTATTAAAGGAGTAGGAAAAGCATCTTACAGATTGGTTTCCGGAAAACCTATGAAGATGAAGGATGTTTTGTATGTACCTAGTTTGAAAAAAAATCTCTTTTCTATCTCAGCTTTGGATGAGAAAGGATTCAGAGTTGTTTTCATTGATGGTGAAGTTATCATGTGGCCAAAAGGAAAATCTATTGATGATGTTGTAGTTAATGGGGTTCAAGAAGGAGGTCTAAACTGTTGAGATTTGGGTACCTTGGAAAGTGGTCCCCATGTGTTTATGAATCTCTAAACACAAAGGGGGAGACTATTACCCTTGTACTTTACTTTATGATTCTAATTTCACTTTGACTTAGGAAATTTAAGTCAAAAGTGAAATATGTCACTTAAGTCATTAATATGACAATTAATTCACAAAGTGGGTGAATTAATAGACATAAAGCAAACTATGGAAAGTGGGTTTCCTAAGTGAGATTTAGGGATTGAATATCACCCATTGATTAGACTTGGCTAGATTGGATCTAGGCCATTGATCTTTTAGGGTTTGGCCAAAGGAGGCTAAAGAAGGGTATAGTGCATTTATGAGACTCATTCTTCACTTCTGAGAAGAGGAGATGAGAAGGAGAGCTTGGGCGCAAATCTTGAGGAGAGGAGGGCACACTTGCATCAGGCTTTGAGGAGGAAGCTTTGCTTGAGTTGAGGGAGCTTGGAGAGGTCTTCCATGGAGGCTTGGCTACTATCCTAGAGGAGGGTGCATACTTGTGGTGGAGGGCGCATTTACTAGTGGAGAGCGGCGCAACCTTGAGAGGAGGGGCTCACATCTAGTAGAGGAGGCTTTACCCATTGCTTGGAGGCTTACTCATATGGTTGTGGCTTGCTCTAGTGCTATGGAGGAAGCCATTATGAGTGAGAGCGCATGTGTTTAGGAGGAGGGCGCATTCTATGGAGGAGGGCGCATTTGCTTGAGGAGGGGCGCATTCTTGGAGGGAAAGCACATCAAACAAAGAGGGAGAGCATTATTTGGTGGGTTTTATCTTGTTGAGAGGAGGCACACTTCATGGGAGATTGAGGGTGCTTGGCAAGGGAGAAACCATCTCTTTGTTGAGTTTTGCATGAGGGGGCGCACTTGAGGAGATTTCATGCATGCTTAGAAGTGTAGATCGGCATTTTAAAGTTAAAAGATCTAGAGGTAGTGTTATTTGTTTTGATGTATATTGCATGTGCTAACATTGAGTAAAGAAAACACTTGCAAGGGCACCTCAAAAGAACACTTAACCATCAAAATATTGAGCTGAAAGTTGGTGACTGTTTGCTGTCCTAAAACAGCAGCAAAGGACAGCCACAGAGTTGAAACTTAGAGCCATACTAAGGTCAAAGACAGACCTTAGTTGGCAGCGTCATAGGACCTCAAAAAATCTACATATACAAATTGAAGGGACATTCAAACTCAACATTAGTACACAGCACAGTTACTCCAAGTGAGCTATGGCATAGAAGATTTGCTCACATACATTACAAAGCACTCTCGATTGTGTGCAAGATGGTGACAGGTTTTCCAGAAATCCAAGTGAATCATGAAGGCATATGCAAGGGATGCGCACAAGGCAAGCATGTGAAAAACCATTTCCAAGCAATGATAGCAAAGCCAAAGGAGCCTTGGACATCATACATTCAGACGTGTGTGGACCAATGCTAGCCACCTCACTTAACAGGTATGTATATTATGTTTCATTCATTGATGATTTCTCACGTAAAACTTGGATTTATTTTTTGAAAGTTAAAAGTGAAGTATTCAACAAGTTCAAAGAACTCCAGGTACTTGTTGAAAACCTTTCTGAAAAGAAGATAAAGATTTTGAGATCAAATAATGGAGGAGAATTCACATCAGATGAATTCCAAGGCATTCTGCAAAGAAGTTGGGATTAAGAGAGAGCTCTCTACTCCCTACAATCCTCAGCAGAATGGTGTGGCAGAAAGAAAGAACTATACAATCATGGAAGCAATAAAGGCCACGATTCATGATCAAGATTTACCAATGCATCTGTTTGCAGAACCAGCCAGGACCGCAGTATATGTGCAGAACAGAAGTCCCCACCATGTACTTGGAAACAAGACACCAGAAGAAATGTTTACAGGAGAAAAGCCAGAGGTCAGCCACCTGAGGATATTTGGCTATCTAATATATGTCCATGTCCCCAAGGACAAGAGATCGAAGTTGGACCCTTCAGGCAAGAAGGGTATATTTGTTCAATATAGTGAAACATCGAAGGCATACAGAGTCTACATCCCTGGTCATCGGCATATTGAGACTAGCAAAGATGTCACCTTCAATGAGTGCAGCTTTCAGTAGATCGAAACAGAATCATTCAGATGAGGTCCATGATGAGGAACCTGAAGTTCCCAAAGTTGCAGATATAGATGCAGGTGACGATGTTGTTCTAGAAGATCACAATATGGAAGAACCACGGAGACCTGCAGATTCGTCCTGAGAGATGAATGCAAAGAAGAGAAGATCAGATTGGGCTCAAGAAATCATTTAGGATGCAGAGAAGTATGGTGCTCCAGATGGATCCTTCAAAGAAAGCAAGAGACCACGACCATACTCTAGTTATGTGGCATTGCCAAGTGATATTATTGATGCTGAGCCTACCTGTTATGAAGAGACTGCAAAGAAGAAAGAATGGAAGGATGCCATGATTGAGGAGTACCAGTCCATTGTAAAGAATAATGTTTGGGATGTGGTTCCGAGACCGAAAGAGAAGACAGTGGTAAGTTCCAAGTGGATTTACAAGACGAAGCATTGAGCAGATGGCAGTGTCGAGAAGTACAAGGAAAGGTTCGTGGCGCATGGTTTCTCCCAAAAAGAAGGAATAGATTATGAGGAGACATTTGCTCCTGTGGAGAGATACACTTCGATTAGAGCTATACTTGCGATAGCTGCAGTAATGAAGTGGAAGGTACACCAAATGGACGTGAAGACAGCTTTTCTAAACGGTGTAATAGAAGAGGAAGTGTATGTGGAGCAGCCACAAGGTTTCGAGACACATGACAGTCAGACACATGTGTGCAGGTTGAAGAAAGCCTTTTATGGATTAAAGCAAGCACCCAGGGCATGGTATGGTAGAATTAACAGTTTCCTGATGAGCTTGGGCTTTACCAAGAGTAAAGCAGATTCCAACCTTTACTACAAGGTTGTAGATGGTGGACCAGTGATATTACTGTTGTATGTGGATGACTTGTTTCTAACAGGAGACGAGAAGCTCATCAATGAAAGTAAGAGGAAGCTAGCTACAAAATTTGAGATGAAAGACCTGGGTATGATGCATTATTTCTTAGGTCTAGAGATATGGCAAAGACAGAGTGAGATTTTTGTTAACCAAGGAAAATATACTATAGAGATTTTGAAGAGATTTGAAATGATGGACTGTAAAGCCATGCCTACACCGATGGTGACGAATATGAAGTTATGAGTGATACATCTTCATATACAGTGGATGCCACCATCTATAGACAAATGATTGGTGTGTTGATGTACTTAACGAAAACGAGGCCGGATATATGTTTTGTGGTGATCACATTGAGTAAGTATATGGTCGAACCTAGAGGTGTTCACTTGATTACAGCAAAACACATGATGAGGTACCTGAAAGGTACAATTGACTATGGACTCAGATATGTTTCGGATCATGAGATAAGCCTGCAAGGCTTCACTGATTCAGATTGGGTTGGTAGTGTTGCAGACGGGAAGAGTACATCTGGATGTTGCTTCAGTTTGGGATCGATTATGATCTCATGGTTTAGCAGAGCAAGCAGACTAGTGTGGCGCTCAATACGGCTGAGGCAGAGTATATAGCAGTGTGTTTAGCTAGCAACGAAGCAATGTGGCTTCAGAAGCTGCTTGCAGTATTGTTTGATCTCGAGTTAAAGGCGACTTGTATCTAGTGTGACAACCAGAGTTGTGTGAAGTTGTCAGAGAACCTAGTGTTTCATGACAAGTCCAAGCATATCGAGATCAGGTACCATTATATCAGAGATATGGTGCAGAAAGTGTTAGAGTTTAAGCTATTATTAGGTTTCTTTTCAATTTACTAGATAACCATAGCATAGATAGGATCACTGAGAGAAACACAATCACAAGAGACACATCATTTATCCTGGGAAACCCTCATGGGGGAGAAAACCCAGCAAAAACTTACTTAATATAGATAGCCAATACAATGCCAAGAGAATAAACCAAACAATACAGAAAGTCCTCTCCCAAGTAATGTGCCTCTCTCTCTCTTCCTTCTTCTCCAACTGCAACTCCAAACTTGCGCTCTGGATGATCAAGTGAGTGAGTGAACAAATGAGGCGTTGACCTCCTTTATTTATACAATCTGGCAGGTGTTGAAATGAAGTGTCTTTTCACTGGCAGGGCCGACTTCTCTTTCTAGGTGGTTAGAACCACTTTAATTTATTATGGGGGCCGACTTCTCATTTTGCATATTACAATTAGGGTTTGACCAATCCGCAAAAGGGGATTAGGTCATTTACAATGCCCGACATGATCAATCCACAAAAGGGGATTGATCTAATGAATAATACATCAACAATAAATAGAATACTCTTTGCAGTTACAATATTTCAACAGAGGGGAGCAGTAAAGATCTAGTATGTCGCTATAGATGAGCAAATAGCAGACGTGTTGACCAAGCCTCTGTCAAGAGTGAAGTTTGTGTACTTCAGGGACAAGCTTGGTGTGGTCCAGAAGAAATTCCCTTAGTAAGAGGGAGTGATGAGTTACAGATGCGACTTCAGGGCAGCAACATCAGCGTTTTTACACATTTGTTTAGGGTTTCTCTTGCTTCCGAAATATTCTATTCTAGACAAAGGTTACACATGGAGGTTAATACCTCCCGCATCTACCATAATATCAACAATCTGTGCCGAAAATCATCTTCCCAAGTGGGAAATACTTTGGGATGACTGCATTCAGCAGGAGACTCGCACATAGGCAAGCAAGCAGGGAGGAGGTTTTGCAGATGAAAACTTGGCCTTGGTCAATAAAACCAAGAAAGGAAAGGCCAAATTTTTCAAGAAGGTTGATAGTCAAGGAGAGGGTCAGCAGTCTGGGCAGAAGAGAGATATGAGTCAGATCAAATGCTATATCTTCCATAAGAATGGTCATTTCACCTCTCAATGTCCACTAAGGAAGAACAAGGTGAAGCCACAGACAGTTGTAGCAGCAGTTGAGACACAGTTGAGCGAGCTTGCATCCAAGTTCGAGAATAATTTTTCATTTGTGTCGTGCCTTTCCACCAGTACCACTTCTAGAGGTACTTGGCACCTGGACAATGGTGCTTCTTGCAAAGGGTGACTCAGGTCTCCATGTAGAACTTGGCAATGAGGCCAAGTATGCAGTGAGGGGACATGGGACTGTTCAGTTCCAGTTGGAGTCAGGGGGATCTTTTGATGCACAGGAGGTACTATATGTACCTTGTTGATTTTTCATTAAGCTAGGTTCAAGCATGAAGTTCATTCCAATTTTAGCCTTTTACTTGAACCATAGACAATTGCAGTTACACCATAAACAATTTATTGTAGTAACCAAGATCACAAGAAGAAACACCATACACAAGTACACAAGAAGAAACCCAGCCAATCCCTTGCTATATTCTTCAAGAGAAAGGCCTCCCACACCATAAACCTAGCACACAAAAGGGTGCTCACAAACCCTAGAAGACTAGTGCCCAAGAGAGGCGTGCACTTTTCCCAAGAACAAGTGTTTGTTGAAATTTCCAAACTCATACTTGTGATATGATTCCTCAATGGGGAATTTACCTTTATTTATATTAGACTGAACCTGTCAATAGTAGTGTCTATTGGCACAACAGGGCCGACCTCAATAACTTAAAATATAATTAATAATTACCATATTAATTATATTTTACATTAATTATCTTTCACTTTATGGTGGGGCCGACCTGTAACCTTTACATCACAAATAGGGTTACAGGTAAGTCTGACTCTTGTACAATATAGCAAGGGATCTCATACACCCACTAGTGCTCAGCCACCAGGGGCACATCCATCTGTGCTCAACCATAGGGATGTCCACATCTCTATCTCACTACATCTCACAGGAGAACCACACTCACTAGTGCTCAGCCACTAGGATCACATTCACCTGTGCTCAGCCACAGGCACGTCCAACTCAACAGATCTCTTTCTCACTGTGTCTCACTCTCTATGTGGTCAACTCTCTGCATAGAGGAGACCAGTACATCATTTCATCTTTGTCTCGGAGAGAACGACACATCCAACTCATGGGCTTCCCCACACAGGGGCACACAACATTCCATCTCCGTCTTAGAGAGGAACCACACACCCATCTCATGGGCTTCCTCACCCCACACAGGGCACAGAACATTCCATCTTCATCTCAGAGAGGAACCACACACCCAACTCATGGGCTTCCTCACCCCACACAAGGGCACACAACGTTCCTTCTCCGTCTCAGAGAGGAACCACACACCCAACTCATGGGATTTCTCTCAGGCCAACTCACTCAGTCTGTGTCCTGGAGGATGTCTTACACAGATGTAATCATCAACACTCCCTCTCAGCTAGGGAGGCATTCTCCATCAGGCCAAGTCTCGTACGGAAGTACTCAAACTTCATCTTGGTTGTAGTCATCAACACTCCCTCTCAGCTAGAGAGTTATTCTCCACCAAGCCAGTTTCTCACGGAAGTACTCAAACTTTGTATTGGCAAGCGGTTTGGTGAAGATATCTGCAATTTGCTCATGTGTAGGAGGGTACTGCACGTGTACTTCTTTCCTCTGCACCATGTCTCTGATATAATGATATTTTATCTCAACGTGTTTCAATCTATCATGAAACACATGGTTCTCGGAGAGCTTCACACAGCTCTAGTTATCACAATGAATAGTAGTATGATCCATCTCATGATCGAATAAATCTGTCATAGGTTTGCGAAGCCACACTGCTTCATGGACTGCCACACTCAATGATATGTATTCTACCTCTGCAATACTCAATGCCACAGAGCTTTGTTTCATGTTGCACCAGGAAACCATGGCAGACCCTAAAGTAAAGCAACAACTGGAGGTGCTCTTCCGGTCCGCTGGGCTCCCTGTCCAATCTGCATATCCCTGCAAACTCAAGTCTACACTGGAGGCATATCTTAGGCAATATCCAACTGTGCCTCGTAGATATCTCGATACATGTTTCGTTGTTGTCCAGTGAGTCTATCTCGACTAACTCATGAATTGGCTAAGTACATTCACTGCATAGCATATTTAGAGTCTGGAGTTAACCAAATACATCAGTGATCCAATCAGTTGTGGATCAATCTCGTCTAAATCATCATCATTCATTTTCTTCAAATCCATCACCATCGGTGTAGGCATGGATTTGCATTTAGTCATACTAAACTTCTTTAATATCCCCGCTGTGTATTTTCCTTGACTCAGGAAAAATCTCATCAGTCCTTTGTCATACTTCTTGTCCCAAGAAGTAGTGCATCATACCCAGATCCTTCATCTCAAAATCAAAAGTCAAAGCTTGCTTGTATCCAACAACACGGCTTCCTGAATAAGTCATCAAAATCGGGCTCTCGTCACCAACAATGTAATAATATAGGTTTGGATCAACAACACTCTTGTTGAAACCCAAACTCATCAAGAATCCATCCATCTGATGTAGTTTCCAACTCATGGATGGTAGTACGGAGGGAAGTGTACCGGGCTTACTGGATCAAGTGTCTCATCATAGACAACTCCCTCGGTTTGTGGGAATCCTCTGGCTATAGATCTCGCTTTGTATTTCTCGACACTTCCATCAGCTGCATGCTTGATCTTATAGATCCACTTGGAAGTCACCACAGACTTCCCTTCTGGTCTCGGAACAATATTGCATACATCATTCTTTAAGATATACTAGTATTCTTCTGTCATGGCATCTTGCCATACCTATTTTCCTATCGCTTCTCCATGACAAGGCTCAGAATCAATGAAGTGGCTCATGGCTGAAGGGTAGCTCAAAAATCTATTTTGCTTTCTCGGGATGTGCCTTGAGGGGCTTGTATGTTCCTCCGCCTCCTGCATAGTTTGTCAAGCCTAGGTAGGCCTTTTATGCCCTACTGCAATATCTCTAGGCATATCAACTGGAGCAACTGGAGCAACTAGATCGGCTGGAATAATGTTTGTCTCCCTCTGAACTGCTGAAGGGGGAGAGGGTATTGTCTCATTGTCAATCTCCACCTGAGATTCTCTGGATCTTTGACAAGCTATCTCTTCTTCAAAGGAAACATCTTTGCTTGTCTCAATCTGTCTCTGACCAGGGATGTAGATCTGATATGTCTTCGAAGATTCACTGTTATCCCATAAATGTATCCTTTCTCCCTGAAGGATCTAGCTTGGACCTCTACTCTTTGGGTACATGAAAATACACTAAGCACCCAAATATCCTGAAGTGTTCAATCTCGGGCTTCACTCTGGTGAAGGCTTCTCGAGAGTTATGTTTTTTCAAAATCTAGTGAAGACTCTTGTTCTGAACATATATTGTGTCATGCATGCTTCTTCCCACAGAATCATAGAAAGATTATGATCATGCATTATTGCATTGGTTGCCTCAATGATGGTTCTGTTCTTCCTCCTCAAATAGTTTTGACTCCCTCTGAAGTCTGAAGTATAACCATCTTCCTTTGTTGTTAACTGTTGATTTGGTACCTGAGGAGGTGTTCCCCATGTGTTATTCCCTCTTAGCACATGTGGGAGAGACATTTTCCTTTGTCCTATGTACTTTATGTTCTATTTTGTACTTGACTT
>JZKD02S2329611.1:418337-433941 GCA_000966675.3 Picea glauca
GGGACCTAAAATTCTACTTTCTCCATATGAAGTCCAATGAGGTTGGAACCACTTTCAAACATCCTAAAACAATTAATGGTAATGTTAAAAATTTAAGTAAAAGGATGAAAATGAACTTTCTCTTTCATTTTCATCCTTTTACTTTAAGAATTTAATATTACCATTAATTACTAGGGCGGGTAAAATGGAGGGGGTGGGGACCTCTTTAAATAGAATTAGTAAGGCAAAATAACCCTTAGTTGCACACTGAAACACCTCACAGCTGCAACTTGCATAAGAAGAGATCCCTTCTCCTCATCTATGGCAAGAGATTCATGATCAGGCCTGTACGGAACCGGCCGGTTCAGGCAAAAAAATCGGTTCCATATGGAACCGGCCGGTTTTTTGAAGGAACCGGTCTAATGCGGTTTAAGGGACCGGTTTGAACCGGTCTAGGCTCGGAACCGGTCGGACCGGCCGGTTTTACCGGTTCCGGTTCGGTTCTGGTAACACTGGTTAAGTATCCCTACAATTAGCAAGCTAGTAAAACAGTGGAATCCAAGCTACAGTGGATGGATAACATGCTACGGGCGATGTTTTGTGATGAAGCTACTACAGGTGTTGGGCAACCAATAATCAAGTAAGGGCCAAGGCATTGTGTGAATTTCCCATTGTTTCTAAGTTTAGATACGAGTTTTGATTTGCGACTATGGAGTCTTTTAGATACTAGTTTTGCTTTGCATTTATGGAGTCTTGAGTTCAAATCTGTCATGAAAGAAAACATCCATATGTTTTTCTTTGCATCCATTTTTATTTATTTGGTTGCAAATTTTCCACTGGATGAAACAATCCAATTATTAAGTATAAGATTTAGGTTATCCAGATAAATCGAATGTACAGGCCACTATGTCTAAATTTAGATATGAGTTTTGCTTTGCGTCTATGGAGCCTTTAATTCAAATCTATCATGAAAGCACAAATCCATATAGTTTTACTTTACATCCTTTTTTATTTATTTGTTTGCAAATTTTCCATCAACAGCTTCAATTATTAAAAGTTTAGGATGAGATTTTCCCTAAAATAGCTTACCAATATGAAGAGTATGTCAAATTCATTATTGAAGGATAATTTTTTAATCAAAACTTCAATAATTTCTTATTAAAACTTAATTGTTGAAGGGCACAATTTTAAACATAACGTTTTTTGATGGAAAATATAGAGACCAAAACATCAAAAAAAAATTGTATGATGGGTAAAGAAAAATCCAAATTCCAACCCTGAATGTGAGATGGAACAAAGAAAATCTGCTTGAATGCCTTCGAGATTGGCTCCAAGACAGAGCAGCGAAATTATATTCCGAGCTCACAGGCATCTTTACGTCCAACATTTGGTGGGCTCGCAATAATGCAGTCTTTAGTGACAAGTTCATGCCTCCAGAAGTAACGGAAAACATAACTCTGAACCAAGCTATGGAATTCAGAGAGGATCCAAAAGCCTTGAAAACGTGGAAGCCGGTGCTCCCGGCAATTGACTACAAAGTGCCGTGGGGATATTTCAACGGTGAAAGCCAGGGACACCCCCAAATGTGTGGTGTAGGGGTAGTTTTTTACATAAAACAAAACCACTACATACACATCAGATATGCACCAGGTACAGGAAGCAACAACAGAGAGGAGTTCATAGCACTGTGGATGCTACTGGAAACAGCTATCAAAAAAGATGCCAGAAAACTCCAAGTTTTTGGAGACTCCAAACTGGTTATTGACTGGGCCAATGGAAAATACTCAGCCCAAGATACAAGGCTAGAAAATATCATGAGAGACATTAAGCTTACCTTTCGGTCTTTTGAATGGCTCTCTTTCCATCACGTACTACGGGAACTTAACTCCAAGGCTGATGAGTTATCAAAGGAAGCCCTTTTACTTCTAGTCGGGGCTTTTGGTTACTATGAATTTATAGAAGGCGAAGAAGTAGAGGCAATGGAGTTTCAACTCTGACTACTCCATGGGTCCATAGAACAGAAATGAAATCAGCTTTGGAAAGGGATACAAAATTTTGTTTTGGTATGTTGAAGTGCAGAGAACTCAGAAGAACAAAGATTGTATGAATTTTGTAAAGGAAGGCATGCTTAAAGCAGATGAATCAGACTGAAACATGTATATTTTCTGTTTCGGATTAATATAAAAGTTTTTTTTCTTTTGGGAAAAAAAAAAGATTCTAGAGTAACTGGTAAAGGTTCAAGAGCACATAAAAAGCTTATCCAGATACATCAAAGAGCCTTAACCAACACATTCTTCAGACATATTGAACCATACTATTGGCATAGTAACTAAAAGAACAATTAAAAAGATACAAAAGAAAGTTCTCATAACCTATCAAAGTTACAAAATTCTGCAATGATTGTCTCTGTAAGTAGTCAATAACGAGCTTTATACCAATGTAACTCCTTGAAGCCTATAAAGAGGCAACCACACTCTATTCATAATGCAAAGTAAAGGTGGAGCACATAAAAAAATTGTCCAGATAAATTGAAGAAACTTAAGCAAAATATTTTGAAGACACACTGAAGCATACTATTGGCATAGCAACTCTAAGAACAATTGAAAATCTGCAGAAAGAAAGTTGTAATAACCTAAGTAGAGGACAGTTTTCCATGCTTATCTCTGTAAGTTGTTAATAGTAAATACCAAGCTCAATACCAAAAAAAAACTCATTGAAACCCATAAGGATGCAAAAACTCTACTCATATAGCAAAGTTACTAAAAGAAATCATTCAAGTCTCTAAAAACCACTTCACCTGTACAGCAGATAATTTAAAAGTAGGCTATAACTGAGGAAAGTAACTTTTATTCAAGAGGTATAAATCTGCATAAATTCAGTCTCAACAGTATACAGTGACACATCAAACAATAGGCAAAATGACTAGTTTAAATATACACTTCTACATTCAACTGGTTTGAACACACATCTGTACCTTCTATGAGTGTTTAAGGAGAGAAGGATGAAGCCTTAGTAGCCCAACAATTGTTTAAAATTTTAATGATTATGGATAAACAGAATAAAAAGGAGTATGCACTAATGGCATCCAAATGGATACTCTGAAAATTAGTCGGTGAACTGATGCTAACTACAAACATCCCAACTCATAAATCACTGTAGCAACATACATAACTTACAAGACTAACTATATGTAATATCTTTCTCATTGAAACCAAAATCCTTTTCTCAGTTATGTAATTCTAAAAGCTCTCACATATTCAAAGAAATCTGCACTAAGTGCAAAGGTAATTGTCTCAACAAAAAGTTTACAGTAGAGAATCACCAACCATGAATGAGCTAACAAAGGCATGAGAGTGTGTCCCTCGAAGTGGTATTCCAAATCTCCGTCCAGCATCAACATTGCTGCAGACATATATAAGCATATGCAAATGTCACTTAGAACCACAATCTTTGGACCATGAAGAGAAAATAAGCAGCCTGTACCAAGATGAAGTAACTATAATAAATAAAGCAAACATAAAAGCAGGAGGCAAGACAATGTGCACAGTTATGAGCATCTTGGGTTAATGATTCATAGGGTTATTGTTGTACTTAGTCGAATTAAAGAACCAGTTTGATTAAGAAGCAGTAATTTGAGATGATTATAATTATTGTTAAGCGATTTTTGGGGCCGGTTGTTTCACAAGACAACTCTCATTCATTTGTAAATATGTGTTAGAATTAGGGAAAATTGAAAACAAAAATGCTTTTAAAATTTCTGTTCACTAGATCAGCATAAAGAAGAAGTGATATAAACAGATTTGGAAACAAACAAAATTTCTGAGTATAAAAAATAAACTTTTATCTTACCTCCTGATTTAATGATAGATGTACATGTCACATGTGTGTATGTATGCCTCTGTATATATGGTCAGAATTTAGTGTAGGTTCCTGGATCAAACCTCTAGGGTTTGATCTCTGTCAAAGAGGACTGTGGGACAGTTTTGTCAATGATAGAGACCCCCAAAAGAGACAGCAATAAACCCTCAGACAGATATATAACAGTAATACCCCAGCAGAGAGAACCCTCCACAAAACAGAGTTAAAGCACAGGAATTTAAACTGGACAGCAAGTTAGCAAACCCCTTCACACAGGAAATCTGGAAAACAAATGATAAACCGAGATTCTTCACAAGTAAACCCTCCATACAGATCTGGACAGCAAGGAAAGTAAGCACAAGCAAACCCTCCACACAGATCTGGACAGCAAGGAGAATAACAGAAATTCTCCAGAAGCAACCCTCCACACAGATCTGGACATCAAGGAAAGTAACCAAAAGCAAACCCTCCACACAGATCTGGACAGCAAGGAGAATAACAGAGATTCTCCACAAGCAAACCTCCACACAGAAATCGGACAGCAAGGAAAACCCACAGGGAGCTCAGCTCAACCCGCGGCAGCTAGGAGGGGAGGCCACACTGCTCAACTAAGGAAGCCGCAGCTCACAAATCAGTTCTGGCAGCCAAGAGGAGGGGTGCCGCAGCTGCTGTAACTCTCAAGGACAGAACAGCAGTTGAAGGAGGAGGGGCTGTATGCACCCTATACACCAGCAGACTCCAAGAGGTAGCACCCAGCCAATACCAAGGCTAAACAATAACTCAGATCTGAAAACTGATCATCAAAAGACAGGCCACACCACACAAGAAACTCATCACTGAGGTAGCCGCAGCAAGGACAGAGAGGAGAGGAGAGAGTGAAAATGTAATTGAAAGCTAGGGGTTAGGGTCTTATTTATAGTTAGGGAGAGGGATAGGGCAATTAAATTAATAATTAAATATTGACATTTAATTAATATAAATATTAATTAAAATGTCAATTAATATTAATATTAATTATAGAAACCCTAAATACATATAAAACCCCAATCACATAAAGTAATACCCCAAACACATAAAACAAGAGGGAAATCAAAACAACAAAGGGGTACCTGTTAGGACTAAGTCAAGGGGGGGTCCATAATGGCAAAACATGTCCACATGAGTCTCATAATGACCTATAAACTTTATCATCACTACATAAGAGGGAACATCAACAATGTGGTCATGTCCATCTTCATAGGCACTCCTAGATCTCATGGACCATCCCGGGAAAGAGGAAGAGGATCACACATCAACACATCTTGGTATTACACAAAGATCTACCTAGTCAGAGACTAGGTTGCCCCAGAACACATCTGGGGGCCCTAGAACACATCTCGGGTCTTATCCACCAAGGTACAAGACCAAGGATCAACCCATGCATTAAGGAAGGGTTCCCTGGAACACATCCAGGGGCCCTAGACACATCTAGGGACTTATATCAACCACCAAGGAACACATCCAAGGATCAATCCAGGCACTAAGCAAGGATTCCCTGGAACACAACCAGGGGCCCTAGACATATCTAGGGACTTATATCAACCACCAAGGAACATATCCAAGGATCAATCCAAGCACCGAGCAAGGATTCCCTGGAACACATCCAGGGGCCCTAGACACATCAAGGGACTTATTGCTTGGTCCAAGACCAAGAACCCCAGTCATATATTGGGGGCCCTCACTAGGGTCTTTTGCCATGGCTCTCATTGCTTGGTCTCATACCAAGAAATCCCATGAGTGGCTGGGGGCCCTTGTCCATAGCTAGGGTTTTTTCCATCCTCCGGAGAATGGCTCTTGCAGCTGCATTAATTTCAACAATATGTGTTCTCATAATGAATAAGATTGAGTTGCTTGTGGTTGTTATCGCACAATTTGTACTTGCCCAAAAGCCCAAGGCAAGTGGGTACAGAATTGGTGAAACTGGGAATAACCTATCGTTGTCACCTTAATAGGAGATCCATTTCTATTTAGGAGTACATCAAGGCTACTCCAGGGGAGACGTCCCCAGTGACTTGAGGGTTTGAGAAGACTAAGGCAAGTAATCACAAGGAAACCCTTCCCCTCTCACAAATCACTCAAATCAAAGGGTTCTTTATGTGTTATAGATGAAGCAATTCAATAATATTGTGTACCTACCCAGAACAAGACAACAAGGCAAATAGGGACACTTTCCCAGTACCAAAATGATTGTTAGTGCTTCATAAAACAATGAACCTTCAAAAAGTAAGCTAGCTGATATGAATTTGCAGCAATACAATAGTTTATAACAACAATTAGTATTTTATAACAGCCACAAGAATTATGCCTTAAAAGTGCTTGAAAATATCAAGAAGAAATTGCTTTAACCTAGCTGAATGATAAAAGCTTGTCACAAGCAAGTTTGGCAATGTCTAGCTAGCAAAATAGGTCACTTTTGCAGAGAATTTGTTGCAGTTAGATGGTTGTAGCAATCTTTTGCAACAACAGCAAATTCTAATGGTCAAAAGTGCAAGAAAACACCATACAAAGTTAGCACTTACCTAGAAGATTGACTGGCAATTATCACAATTGAGTTTTGAATGAGTTAAGTGCAAGTTATGTAGGGAAATGTATCCAATCAATGTATGTTTGTATGGCTGTAGCAATGTTTTGCTACAGCAGCAAGTTAGCTAAGGAGTTAGTCTATGTTAGGGTTAGCAAATGTTAGTAAAAGCTTCAAGGATAAAAATGTGAGTGTTTGTTTAATTAATCAACACTTGTAGATGTTAGTCTAGTGCCTTTTTAGGGTAAATGGAGTCACTAATGGAAGCAACAAATATTAGAGGAAAAATAGCAATGATAATGATGTGTCAAAGGGATGGAGAGAATAAGAAAGGTGTTGGTATCCCAAGGCCTCAAAAATCCATCTCCAAGAGACAATTGCTAGAAAGTAACAAAGGTTAGGCCCTAGCGATTTCTCCTTTCCTTGAACAAATTGTAATAAAATATGCAATTGGGCATGGAAGTAGGGTTACTAGAGTGCTACAATGGTAGGGCTCTAGTATCTACATCAAGATAGGTGCCTTTCAAGAAATTTTAGCACATGGAAGACTATAGAGAAAAAGATAATAACATATGTCTTTCCCCTAGGGTTTCAAGCAAGCAATTTCATAATCTTAGACATGAAACAAGTAGAATTAACCATAAGCATTCAGTCACAATAAGTAAATGCATATTTTCCACTTACTTCACCAAGAATAATCAAGCAAAAACCCTAGTTGAAGATCCTCCACGTGAAAATTGCCAAAGTACACCAAGAAATGCCTACTCCAAGAAGTGCGCACCACTAAATTTCAGCCAAGAAACCTTAAAGAAGGTTGAATTTCAGGCCACCACTTGTGTAATGAGTCAACTATGAAAAAATATGAGAGTTCTATCTCTTATTTATACAATATCAATGACGTTTAATTATTTTTTAGGTCATAAAAGGTCGACATGGCCAAATTACATCAAAAATCCAGTTTTTACATAAATTCAACAATTAAACCCTAATTTCACTTTTAGCGATGACTTCATTCCCTTCTAGGGTGACGTTAGACCCCCAGCATGGAACGCTAGGCCTCAAATGCAAAACATTGGGCCTCCAGAGGCCTCAAATGCTACCACACATGCCAACTAGCACCAAACTATCCTCATAAATGCCAAACCCTAACTGGATGACGTCAAGGGTCAACATGATGACATCAGGGGTCTTCAAGGGCCAATGTCATGGTGGAAGGCCAAGACCCCCTTGGGTCTAGCCCTGCCAAAGTGACTTGGGAAAAACATCCTTCTTTCTTCCTGGTGCCATCCTTTGGTGTCTCCCTGCCCCTGGTTGGGGTCACAGCATCCATATGTTGGGCTTTTAGCCCTGTGGAGGTCTGAGCTAATCATCTCCCCATATGTACCTGTCCACTGGGCATGGTCCTGCAGCAATAACAAGTATGCCCTCCATGGGCTCATAAGTCACAGGGATCATAGCAATGTCAATCACATCCAATAATCAAATTACCCAAACATGTGCATTAAACCCCCCTTTACCCAAACAAATGCTCAAAGACGTTATGCAATTTAACAAGTCAGGTTTGGAGAGGTTCTCAGGATGTCCTATTGGGCTAATCCTCCTCAAGTTTCGGGTGTTTCCCAGCTGAAGACCAATCTAGGTCATGTAAGTGTATGAAATGGTGCAGGGGGAATGTTTGGGCAAAGGGTGCAGTGATAACAGGGAAATGTAGGTCTCGCCTGTGGGTGCCTCTGTAGAGGGCGAGTTGCACCTTGTCATGGATGTCATTGTTTCCTAGCCCATTCAATGCCTTTTATTCTTTGTCTTATTGCTTTTTATTTTCAAGAGAATAGTTGGGGGGACACTTTCATGGCGTGGTGACCAGTGGTGACAGCGTTACCCACAAGCACTTCACGGAAATGAGAAGGTTGGCTCGTGATGACACCCCCTTTCTCTTGGTTATGCCACCAAGAGCCACTACCATGGTTTGGTGACCAGATAGATGGTAGTGTCATACTGCTACATGCTCGTGGACCTAATAGGCCAGCTCATCATGAGACCTCCCGTCCACCAATTAGACCTTGAATTTTATTTTATCTTACGAGTCCCCTTTTCTTACTGAGAAGCCTTTTATTGCTTTCTCGAGAATCCCTGGGCAAAGCATCTCAAAGGTTGTATTTTGGCTTTTAACTTTTGTCAGCTACCTTTACCCTCTAGGCCTTTAGCCCCTTCTTCCCACAAAGCAAGGTACAACCCTTCCTACTGTGGCAAACCCAATGCCCGAACCAAGGTAGGGGAAGATGAGAGGGATAATGAAGAAAAATGGTAAGTATGGAAGGAATGGACAATGACCTTTCATAGACCCACCTAGTGGAAACTCATCCTAAAGGGAACCAGCTTACTAGGGCATTCTGTCACCCCCCCCAGGTATGAACAAGTTAAAGAGCATAATTTCCAAGCAAACATTATTAATTAAAGGAGAGTTCAGTGCAACACATTCAAATGCTTCGAAAATCAGAGTGACACATACCATGATACCCGGACTCATTACCTCATGGAGCAAGACCCATTGCTACTTCAGGACCAGGCTGGTGGGATGGATGTTGTTGTTGTTGATAGATGGGATGCACTGAAGAAAATATGGGCCCTCCGGGGCCAAGCTCAAGTCTTCTAACTCTCGACACTCCATGTCTAGGACCTGTGGGCCTCGAGACATAATCTCCTTAGTTATCCCTAGGATAGGAGATAACAGTGGCCAATACCATATCTATTTTTTTTCTATTACAAAACTGTCTGGTTTGACCACAACATTTTCTAAGAGTTGAGCTGCTTGTGCATGATTGTAAAATCCAATGCTCCATTGCTAATGTTATTCTTCAATTGGTATCAAAGACAAGTT
Organism: Picea glauca; assembly: GCA_000966675.3. Classification (NCBI taxonomy): domain Eukaryota; kingdom Viridiplantae; phylum Streptophyta; class Pinopsida; order Pinales; family Pinaceae; genus Picea; species Picea glauca. The sequence goes on from JZKD02S2329611.1 coordinate 427,613, forward strand.
CAGCAAATGCAGCGAAAATTTTGTCATCGTGCTCTCAATTCAACTCACAAGTAACATTACTTCTATTCGTTGCTTTCTATATGAGTTGTGCACTTTCATTTCTAAATCTTTTTAGAATTCATTTCGTGCTGCATGTGGGATAAATAGCTTAGAAAGAAAAAAAGTATAGAAAAAGGTGTTGTGAACAAAGGATCTTCCTCTTCCCTCAAATGTTGCCAAAAATTAGTATCCGAGACAAGTTTAGCAAATGCAGCGAAAATTCAGTCATCATGCTCTCATTTAAACTCACAAGTAACATTACCTCCATTCGTTGCTTTCTATATGAGTTGTGTTCTTTCATATATAAATCTTTTTAGATTTCAATTTTTGTTGCATGAGGGATGTGTCACCTATTGATCTCACACTTCAACTCCAAAGTCCAAAAAGCAAGTGCTAGCGAAGAGTAGTTCAAGAGGCTTGTCACCGTCACCTCGACAAGACCTCCTCTCACTTAAGACCAACTCTACTCTGGTACAATGGGGTATCCCTAGCATAGGATTACTACGATACAGACAATAAAGGCTCAAGGTGGTATGAAGAGTCATCTTAGTAAAAGAGATTTTTTTGGATGATCAAATAGGTTTATTTTAAGTGGTATTTGATGGGGAATGACTAGTGCCAAATATCCAAGAGGGCATATGTATTATGGAGTCAAGGGTTTCTAAGAGGACTGAAAATGAGGAATGGATGGGAGTAAATCTGATGTCCTAACATGCAGAAACGCACCAATAAATGCAGATTTCTATGGTTGAAAAATAACAGATTATAGGCCCTCTATTGGTGCTCTACATATGCACATGCATATACAATTAGGAGTGAGTTCCAAATGGATCTACAAGACGAAACATTCAGCAAATGGCAGTATTGAGAAGTACAAGGCAAGATTCGTGGCTCGTGGGTTCTCCCAGAAAGAAGGAATAGATTATGAGGAGACATTTGCTCCTGTGGCGAGATACACTTCAATTAGAGCTATACTTGCGATAGTTGAGTAATGAAATGAAAGGTGCACCAGATGGACGTGAAGACATCTTTTCTGAATGGTGTAGTAGAAGAGGAAGTGTACGTAGAGCAGCCACAAGGCTTCGAGACACATGACAGACAGTCACATGCGTGCATGTTAAAGAAAGCCTTGTATGGATTGAAGCCAGCACCCAGGGCATGGTACGGTAGAATTGGCATCTTTCTGATGAGTTTGGGTTTTACCAAGAGTAAAGCAGATCCCAACCTTTACTACAAGGTTGAGGATAGTGGACCAGTGATATTGTTGTTATATGTGGATGACTTGTTTCTAACAGGGAACGAGAAGCTCATCGTTGAGTGCAAGAGTAAGCGTGCATCAGAGTTCGAGATGAAAGACCTAGGTATGATGCATTATTTCTTAGGTCTAGAGGTGTGGCAGAAACTGGACGAGATTTTCCTTAGCCAAGGAAAATATGTGATAAAAATCCTAAAGAGATTCGAAATGATGGATTGTAAATCCATGCCCACACCGATGGTGACGAACCGGAAGTTATTGAGTGATACTTCTTCAGAGATAGTGGATGTCACCATGTACAGGTAGATGATTGGTTCGTTGATGTATTTGACGAATACTAGGCTAGATATATGCTTTGTTGTGAACACTTTTATTAAAAATAGTTAAAAAGTACCTAGGCAAGTGTTTCTCATCACCTAGGGGTGGGAAAATGTCTAATGTGGACCCTAGTCATTTAATTCATGTGATATGAATTAAAAGTGACTTTTGTTGGAAATATAACTAAGAGGAGGGGGGTGAATCAGTTATGTATATAAGCTTGAAACTTTTCTTGTTATTTTATGATTCCTTTTAGATTATTATTTAATGTGTTGTTGATAACTTATCATGCATAGATATACAATATTTGATAAATCACCCAGAATACACAGAGACACTGATTTTCATGAGGAAACCCATAAGGGTGAAAACCTCTTCTTCTTAGGATGTCAATCAAGCTCCAACTTTCATGTACATCACAGTCTTTGAACTCCAACTCAAATATGAGGCTACAACCTCTGATAGCAAGCTACAACTTGCAGAGAGCACCAACTCTCAGATTTCTCTAGCACCAACTAGATGGAAGCACCAACTCCCAGAATATCTTCTAGCACCAACTAGAATTTAGAGGACTACAATCCTCCCTAGCACGACCCTACCACCCTGATTGAATCTTACAAAACTTTACTTACTTGATCTGTCTCTGATATGGTATGTTACAGCTCCATGTCTCCTCTGCCTTCTTCAACTTCTATACTCTGTTCTGCTTCTTCATCGTTCAACTTCTATGCTCTGCTCTTTTTCCTCTTGTGCTACCTCCTGTTGTTCAGCTTCTCTTCTGCCTTTTATGCTATGTGCTGCCTCTGCATCCTCTTCACTGCGCCACGGATCTCCCCTTCAGATTATGCACTGCGTCTCGTCCTACCCACATGCATCACTCTCCGAGAGATACACTGTCTCTTCTCTATTCTGCATGTCTTTCACACGTCGAGTCGTCTATCTGATCATCATGCGAACTCTTCATCTTCTTTGGTTGTTATTCAAGGTTCTTTGGCTTCTCTAACAGTTATCCTGAGAATCTTTTGCTTCTCTGTCAGTCGAAATTCTTCATCTTCTCTGGTAGTTACAGCCAGTCATTTTTTTTGGCTTCTTTGGCTTCTAAGTCTCTTCCTTCATGTGACCTCTGGCAGTGACCATACGCCTATTCCAAAGGCGCTTCGCGTTCTTGGTCTAGCAAGCACCAGCTCCCTATTTTCCGATATGACCTTGGGCAAATACTTCACATGACCACGTGATTGCGAGCGCGAGCTCTCTTCTCGATAGCCCCCTGTCGCATGTGACCTCGAGCCACGTCCTTGCGTAAGCAAACAATTGCGGGCGCATCCAATAGTGGTTTGGGATTAACCGCTTTTCTCCCCGCAATCTACCTCCAGCTGCCATGTACCCCTTCTCCGATACTGTGGTTTCAATTGCGGCCTGCCCTCAAAAAATTAACTTCCGAGCAACTTCTGATCCCGCAATCAGGCGTGATCGTCGATCTCACAGTCTCTGACAGATTCCCTCAATCAACAGCTCCGATCTATTGTCTTTTCCTTCCTTCTTTCCTCCATCCACGCATGATCCTTATTCTCATCGACCAAGTGACATGTGGCCCTCCAAACCAATGGACGAGATCGATTTCGCCTTTCGGGCTTCAGGAGTCTTGATTCTCAAACTCCGCTTGCTCCCGGATCATTTCACCCGGAGTCCACGATCTAACGACACGTGGTCTTCTCGAATCAACGGTCACAATCCCTTCGAGTATTCGGGGTTCGAAAATCTCAACTTTCCAACCTTTCAACCTTCCTTCGCTTTTTCCCGGAGCTGACAGTCCACTGACGCGTGTCCCTTTCGGATCAACGGACACGATTCTTGTGTATTGTTGAAGATCTTCATATGTTGAAATGCTTCTTGTATAATTGTGGTTGAATAATTGAATAAACCCTAAGGCCGAAATATTCATGGCCAACCTACATACACAACAGTAAACAATCAAATAAGTGGTTAGTTAGTGTTTCCAAGCAAAAAATTGGCTTGGGAACATTACAGTGGTATTAGAGCTCTGATCCTCCAAGCCTGTGAGGATTAGCGCATGCAGAGGTACAGTGGTATCTTTATGGGCAGAAGGAAGAAGCAGACCAGTGAAACAGAAGCCGAAATGGAGGGCTCAGGGGATGACCGTGAGCCACAAGGCTTGGCTTACTTGGCAGTTGAATTCCATAAAACCCTAAAACTTACAGAAAGCAACCTGGTCCATCACTTACAGGAAAGCCAGGAGACAAACAATAAGGGGCAAACCGAAATCACTGAGACCTTGAAGAAGGTAGATGGAAATCTGAGGAAGATTGATGAGAACCAGACTCGGATAACCCAGCTATTGATGCAGACGACTCATCAGGGGAAAGACCCTGAGACGTATGGAAGCAGAGAGGTTGGTGGATCCCATGGAGGAAACGGGTATAATCCAGGAAAGGCTCCCACGTCCGAGGGAAGCCATGGAGGGGGTACGTCACATGGACAGATGGGTAGCAAGGCTACCCCTAGACCTTACTTGCCCACGTTCACAGATGAACAAATACAACATGAGCAGGTGGATGATTTTGTTGAGCAGATGGCACAGTGCACCAGGGAGTACCATGACTTGGATATGATAATCGAGAGGAAGATGTCCTTGGATCAATACTGCCAACTCAAGTTTAGAAACAAGCCCAAGCCGAACCACAGAAGCAACTATGAGTTTGAACGAAGAGCAGGGAAGATGGAGATCACATACTTTGATGGTACGGCCAAGATAACAGCGCAGGCATGGGTACAGAAGCTGGACACTTATCTGCAGCTTAATCCCATGAGGGAGATGGAAGCCATCAAATTTGCCACTATGTACTTGGATGGCAAGGCTCATGATTGGTGGTATCATGGACTCACCACACTAGGCCACAATCAGATAGTGACTTACACAGAGTTCACTCAGAGGCTCATTGACAGAATTGATCAGGGAGATCCTGAACTGCACTTCCGGGAGCTCACACAGCTCAAGCAAACAGGAGCAGCAGAGGTATACATTGAAGAATTCCAGAGGCTAGCAGTCATGGTGCAGGATATATCACCAACCAGACTCATGATGCTCTTCACTGAAGGGTTGATGGAACCCTTGAAGGGTTGGGTAAAGGTTTTTAAGCCTACCAACCTACAGGATGCTATTTTGAGGACGAGGGACCTAGGACCAGCTGCCAAACCAAAATTTGTGCCTAGAACACCTCTTAACACCGGAGGAAGAGATCAGAGACCTCCAATGAACCCGGGAGGACGTGACCCAAAGGGGTTTGACAGGGGCTGTGGCAGAATGGATGAGAACACCAGGAGGGAACTGAGAAGGAAGCAACTTTGCTTCACTTGCAAAGAGCCCTGGAACCCATCACACAAGTGCATGGGTCGTGGCCAAGTGCACTACATAGAGGTGACTTCAGACAATGAGGAAGAGGAAGATTTCAGCCAGAGCAGGGTTACCAGAAGCACCCCCCCCCCCCCCCCCCCCCCCCCCGCTCTGGCCACGGAAGCTCGCTCGGAGCGAGTTCGCTCAGGAAGCTGGCTAGGAAGCGCACTTCGGGTTTCAAAAATGCACTTCCTGCCAATCAGGAAGCTTTGCACCCCGAAGCTTGCTTCTGAAATCTGGAAGCTCGCTTCCTGAATAGCTCAGCCAAGCTTCCTAAAAGCTTCAGCCAAGCTTCCTGAACGCTTCAGCCAAGCTTCCTGATAAAAATTTTCAAACAATTTACTTTTAATAATTTCTACTTATGGTTTATGTTCAATTCAATTTTCTACTTATGGTTTATATTCATAATTCATTTCTATTTATGATAAATTATAATTGTTGCAGGCTATATGAAAGCATTAGACAAATTGATCCCGGACGAGGAGGAGTGTGACAAGATACGACAACAATTGAGCCAGTACATGCTTGGCCAAGGTGCCTTTGGGACCAACCATGCCTTAAGAGATTGAGGGAATTTGAGTTATCTTGCGTGGTGGAACGTTTATGGTGGTCGCACCCCACAACTCTAATGTTTGGCAACACAGGTGCTTTCACAGGTGGTGAACATTTCTTATGCAGAGAGGTGTTGGAGCACCTACAGTTTCATCCACAACGTCAAAAGAAACAGGTTGAATGCAGGCCGGGCAGACAGCTTGGTTTATGTTCATTACAACTTGCGATTGTTGTCCCATTACTGAGAGGAAGCAAAGGAGGATAAAAACTTGAAGCATTGGGACAACCATCCAGAGGAAGATAATTTGGAGGATGGGATAATGCTTTTAGAACAATTGGAGAATGCTCTTTTTGATGATGATGATCATGCTGAGATGCCACCCCCAGCTACTACCCAGTCCTTGGTTCCCCTGTTCAGGACTCCAGCAGCAGGGGCTTCATCTTCATCTATACATTGTGCACAGTTTCGTCCTCCTCAGGCTCCTCCACTACCACCACATGGAGGCACACGCGCTAATCGTGTTGGTGGAAGGAGGATGGGATAACTGTTTGATGTTTCTCCTTTTTCATTGCTTTACATGTCAGTCTATAGATGATAGATTCATAGCATTTAGCAGCTAGACTCTAGAGTCTAGCATAGTTTAAACTTTATTGTTTTGGACCTTTTGATCTTCATAATTCAGTGCAGATGGCCTATTTTGTAATCATAACTATTTGGTCATGACTCATGTTATTGTTGACAGTTGCTAGATG
>JZKD02S2329611.1:459734-479645 GCA_000966675.3 Picea glauca
GAGCTATAAAGGGACCACAAACATTTCTAATAAAGATTGTAACTCAAAAACAATAGTGGAATAACCCACTAGGCCTCCCATCCCCCCTACCCCTGGGGGAATTGTGTTTTTTTGCATTTTGCATATTGCATTTCGCATTTGTCAGTTTTGCTAACTTAAAAGGATAAAAATCAATCTAAAACAAATCCACGCACCACAAAACATTTACTTTTGTTTTAGATTAGTTAGTTTAGTTTCATTTCAGTTATTTCATTTTGGCAAAAGTAACGAACCTTCCCCATCATTTCCCTTATATGCTCTCCACCTCGCCAGCTTGCTGGATCTTGGCATGAACCAGAGAGGGATTTGATTCGTGCGAAGTAGTTTTAACTAGGGAAAACCTTCTATTACTATTGCTCGATACAGGATCAATAACGGTAGATTGACTTGTGAATTCAAGGGGATATTCATTGAGATTAGTTCTCTCCCCGATGGAACTCCTTGCAATCTTGTTGTACCCATTTGAGGGATAGCAAGTGAAGGAAACACATCATAGTTTAGATTTCATTTTCACACTTACAATCTCTAGCATGCACAAGTAGACTTGCACTATAAGTCCACTTCACTCAATTTATCTAAATCCAAGTGAAAACCTTTAACTAATCAAACTTACCAAGAGCATTGCGACACATTTCGCAGTGATATACAAATTATTTGCATTGGTCTACAATATTTCCATTTGCTTATTATCAGTTGTTCTCATTTACTTTCTGATGATTTTAAAACAGCTGCAAGAGCCATTCTCCTGGAGGATGGCAAAGACCCTAGCCAAGATCTAGGGCCCCCAATACACTCCTGGGATTCTTGGTCTGGGACCAAACAGTCAGAGCCATGGCAAAAGACCCTTGTGAGGGCCCCCAATAGATGACTGGGGTTCTTGGTCTAGGACCAAGCAGTTAAAGTCCCTAGATATGTCTAGGGCCCCTAGACATGTTCCAGGGTACCCATGTCTGGGACATGGGTTGATCCTTGGTCTTGTACCTTGGTGGATAAGACCCCAGAAATGTTTTGGGGCAACCTAATCCTTGATCAGGTGTTTGTTGGTGTATGACCCCCTTTGAAGGCGAACATGACCACATGAGGGATGTATCCCATATGCAGTGATGATAAAGTTAAAAAGGTCACCTTGAGAATTATATGGACATGTGTAAACCTCTCCTAAACCCTCCACCCTTGGTTTTGTTGGGCTTGAGTTTGTCTGAGGTTTGTGTTTTGTATTTTTAGGGGTTAATACAATAAATAATTAATTAATAGAAATTGAAAATATATTTAATTAATATTTATATTAATTAAATATATTATTTTTATTATTATTTCTTTTATTTAACCCTCACCCAAAAGTATAAATAAAGACCCCTCCCTCTTTACTCATACACTATTATTATTTTCTTTCTCTTCCTCAAGTGTGGCATATTGTTCCCTTGCAACAGTTCGGCCTCTCCTTTCAACAGTTTGGCCTCTCCTTCAACAGTTCGGACTCCTTGTAGTAGTCAGTGACTCCTTCAGTGGCATCCCTTTGTGGCTGATCTGTCCCAGGTTCTTGTTGATTGGTTTCTGTTGTTGTGTGAAGTATGGTAAGTGCTTTCCTCTGTTGAAAAGACTTGTGTTGCTGCCCTCTGTGATCACTACCAGCCAACAAACCCTCTTCTCAGTCTATCGTCCCCTATCAGAGTCTCTTGTGAGGGCCGCAGCACCCTAAGTAAGGTGGTTGGGCCATCCTTAAGACAGTCGTCCCACCTCCTAGCTGTTATATTCTTGCATGAGGGTTTGTGGAGTGTTCTTGTGTGAAGTTCTGGTGGAGGTTTAACAGTCCTAAAATTCTCTTGGCAAGAGATCTAACCCTTGAGGTAGATCCATTATCTTGGACTTTTTCTGAGCATATATTCAGTGGCTCTTCATCTCTTATGTGTGGCATGAACACCTTCAGTGATCAGAGGTAAGACTTCAAGGTAAGTTACTTGTTCAGATTCATCTGCTTAGATCTGTATGTTGTTCTAAAGATTATCATTGTTTAGGTCTGCATGTTCTTTATTTCTGAAGTTTAGATCTGTTCCTTTGTTTAGATCTATATCAGATTTAGATCTGTTCTTTTGTTTAGATCCATATCAGATTTATTGATTAGATCTGTTGTCTATATCTATATCAGATTAGATTTGTTCTTCAACTTGGGTTTATATCAAATCTAGTTTTTGTTTTGACTAGTCTAGATCTAATCCTATGTTCTTGTTTACTAAGAAATAGATTTTGGTTAAATCTAGTTACTGTCAGTTCAGATCTGAGTATTGTATACACTCAGAAATTGATTAAAATTCAAATCTAATTGTTGTTCTTTCTCTGATTTGATTTCTCCTAAGTTCAGCAATTCAGTATCGTATTGGTTTACTGTTCTAAGATTTGATTCAGTTGTTCTATCTAACAGAATTTTAAAGACAGTAATTTTCTACTTTACTTCCCTAATTCTAACACTTTCAAGTAGTATCATTTGCTTTCAAGCATTATCATTTGTGTTGAAGTACTTATTTTGCTCAATATCTTTCGCATAAGCAATTAAATCTAAGTCGCATGAAATAATATTTGGTGAAGGAAAATTTGCCACATAAGAAGAGATCATGGTAAAGGTTGTAAACCCTTCCTAATCCTTGATGTAACCATGAATTATTGAAGGATATCTACTGCTGTAAATTTATTATTAGGGTTGTTCACTCTATTTTTGAGGGTTGTCCTAGCCAAGGAGAAAGATTAAGTGTGACACGTTATGGTTCTCTTTATCTTGCTGTGAATCGGATTTAAAGAATGATGTATTGTTCAATGTTCATTAATAAGAACGTTCTCCTACTTTGTCTACTTCATCTTGGGTTTCATATTATGGTTGTTCTTTCTTTGTTCAATGGTTGCAGGTTATTCTTGGTTGTAATTTCATGGTTGTGATGGTACATCTTAAATATGGTCTCTCACTTATTTTTGCATAACCTAAAAGCCTGTTTTGGACTAATTATGGCACATCAATGCATGGCATAATTAAATCTTCTCCATTGCATTCAAACCCTCTTACTCCTTGATATTGACTCCATCGTCCAATTGGATAGACACTGTTGCCGTCCTAATACACACCTGTGGTAACGTGGAAGAAACCTTCAATCCACTTGGTGTGTCCTTGGGGGCAAGTCTCGAGTCAAGGTGCTATCACCTGATCCTCAACTTCTCTGTCTAGGCCAACTCCTAGCGAAGCCAAGGAGGGTAGTCCCTATAAAATAAATCTAAGGCTTTTCTAAACTAAGAAAGAAAAACACTTTAATCTAGGAGTTTATTGCTAAAAATAAAATTAGATCATTCACCATTTAGCATTTATCATCATAAAGAACACTTTGCTCATGAAACATTCATACATCAAAAGGATACAACATCTGCAATATTCAAGAGCATAAAAGAGGATTAGATAACATGCATAAATGTAACTGCTCACATAAGATAGATTGAAAGTAATTTTTAACCAATGCCTTAAAGGGAGTCGTGGGCAGTGTAGATCGAAGATTTTATTACGGTAAATTTTGTAATTAGTTAGTGAAAAGTATTTGGCCCCTTAGGAAGCTTGTTCTTTGCTTGGACTTGCTGAGATTTTACTGAAACCCACTAGTCTCACCAGTAAACTCACCAAAAGTGTTGGATGTACAACACGGCGAATTGTCTTACTTCACAGGTCACTTTCAGGCCTTTTCCTCCCAATGAACTCACAATCTTAAGGGATTGCCCTATTAAACTAGCAAGGTTCAGTTACTTGATAAAAATTGAAATAGATAGATCACACACCCTGCTTTGTAAATGAGGCACTTGCACAAACACTTGAAAGTGTAAAGATAAATTGCAACAGTTAAGTTTATGTACCCTACTTTGTAGTTTAGGAGAGATTAACAAGATACTGCTTGAAAATTAAATACTGTTGCAAAACTGATTGAAGAAAGAAAATACTTGAAAACCAGCTAACTAAGTATGCATGAAAATTGGAGAATTAGTTAACATGCATAAAAATTTAGAGTGTTGTAGTGTGTTTGATATGTTTGACTTGTGAATTTGATTGTTAGATTTTAAGCATGCACAACTCAAAAAGGACAAAGAAAACCCACAACACAAATCCTCCTAAGGGGATGAAGAACTTGGCACAAAGGGCCCGCTTTTATTTGTACTATTACAATGGAGAACCAGAGTTCTCTTTGAGATTTTAGCTCTCTTAGAAGAAGAGTGATCCTTATTACTGAATCGTTAAGAAGAATACAAGAAGAAAAGAGAAAAGAAAGAAACTTCGTTTTGACGAAGTCACAACCCCCCAGGGTCCCCGGGAGCCTTGATTTTGCCCAAAACTGGCAGAATCTTCTCTTGAACCTGTATTTGCTGCAAGAAAACAGCAAGTAAATCAAGTTAGAATATGATAACAAAGAGTTCTAAACGGTAAAAATTTAGAAAAAAAATTCCAAGGCAAAAAGTGTAAATTTTAGGGCTTTTTGAGGCTTTAAACAAACCTAACTTGGGCTCTTTTTAGTGACTTATGTTTGTTGTTTTAGGACAGCAAACAATAAACCTCTAAACAACAGGATAAAGAAGTTAAAACTAAGCACAAACTGAAGTTCCAGGCTTCCGTCTGAGCCTGGAACTTTGGGCTATGGGGTTCTCTTGGTGTGAAAAAAGAGGGAGTTTGATCTCAGAGTCTTTTGGATGATGACAATGGAAACCACCACCTGTCAATCCTCCGCCTTGAGTAACCTGTAACTACACACTTTAATCCTGCACAAAACTGTAGATGAAAAGACCAAGAAAATGCCTAAATTTGCCTAGATCTATCCTTTAAAAATTTACAAATTTCAACCTAGATCTAGCAAAACATACATGCAAACTTTAGATGTTTAAAAATGAAATATAGACTTTCTCTAACTTGCATGCAATCAAAGAAAAGAGTGAGGAAAAGAGATTTTTATCAGTTTTTGGAGCTTCCGTCTGAGCCTGGAACTTTGGGCTATAAGGTTCTCCTGGTGTGAAAAAGAGGAAGTTTGATCTCAGAGTCTTTTGGACGATGACAATGGAAACCACCACCTGTCAATCCTCCGCCTTGAGTAACCTGTAATTACATACTTTAATCCTGCACAAAGCTGTTAAAGGCCTTCCCTACACACATAACTCATAAACGCATGTTAGGTTTAAACGAAAATAAAGCATGCATTGACAAATCTATGAAGTAAAGAAGAAGTAAAATAAATCAAGCTAGATTACACTTACCCTATTATATGATAGCATACCTACAAGGCTTTAACAATTAAGCATAAAATGTAAATGTAAATCAATACATGTTACCTCACAAAAATATTCGCATTTAGGTCAAGATAACCACACATTTAAGTCTACACCAAGATAGCTCCAAAGACTTTTTATTCCAAATGCTTACAACAATGTTACAATAGCTTCTTCGCCCAAGACTGAACTCACTAATGGAGAGGTCGACCCTTTCTTATATAGGAATAGGAGGTGATAACTCCAATGTAGAGGTGCGCTAGGGTTAGGTTTACGGTTTAGGGAATGCGTGGGGATGAGTGTAGTTACGCATGAGTGGAAGAGTAGATATGTGGGAGTGAAGGGGTGTGGAGTGGAGAGGTGTTAGGTAAAGGCGAGTGAGAGGGGAGTGAAGGCGAGTGATGGGAGAGGTGAGTGGGAGTAAGGGGGAGTGAAGGGGTAGTTAAAGGATGCGTGGGCCCTTGGGAAATGTGTCAAGCTTTAGGAATGCGCCACCTAGGGAATGGGGTCGAGTTCCCTCATTGGGATCTCCTCCTAGTCCACCTCATCTTAGTTAAGTCGACCTCACCTTAGCTAACTCGCCTTAAGCCTTTCGTCAACTAGGGACATAAAAAAAAACATGTATAAAACATGTTCCCCGGTTCTCCTTAATTTTAGGAGATTAATTAAATTACCCATTTTTCCATAAATTTCAAGTAAAATTAATTTTTTAGTAATAATAATCACTTTTTAGTCTCGAAAGATGGGAAATAGGGGTTTACATGATACTCTGGACTGGAAAACGGCTGTAAATATGGCATCTAACAATGTTTGATGCCATATTTTTTAAATTTATTGACTTAGAATTAATAAATTCTATTTTTGCAGGAATTTAATTAATTCACTGAAAACTTAAAAAAAAACTATCAAACTTAGCCGCAATTTCCAAATGACTCAGACACTATGTCCTAGTATGAGCTTATATACATTCAGACACTAGACATTGGATTTTCCATGCCAAAACCTTCTTGCAAGCACATACTCCAGCTTTGGAGCTAAGTCTTCTGAGTGAAAAAACTTAGAAATTATTTTTTCTTCTCACTGAGGCAAGCAAAAAAAATAATTAACAAGTAGAAAAAAACACTCCAAAGTATGTGTTCACTCCTGGTCTTGGGTGGCCAATAGCCTTTTACAATCTCTCATACTTAGGACATTTATTACAATGGTAGAAATGCGGAAAAAGGGGTCTTTCATAAGACCTGCTGAACTCTGAAATCTGCAAATATGAGCATTGCTTGCTCATTCTCTGGCGGCTCTTCAGAAAATCCAGCTTGTGCAAACTGGTGTTTAACAGACACTAGACTTGGTCCACCATCCCTTTTATTCTAAAGAACATCTTAAACATTATTTTCTAAGGTTTTCCCCCCTTGTATCAGAAAAGAACCAGCCTAAAGTAAGAGAAAGATTTGATGTGGTGACAATGGGAAACTTAAGTGCCTTTAGGGTTGCACTTCGTTCAAGCACTTGAATATCTTTGAGTAAAGGTCTGGAAGGTAACACAAAGCATGCATGGCATAGTTATCTTGGGAGTTGCACATCATGCATGTGAGGTGCATGCATGAGCATGTGAGTTGCACCACTCGAAGCTATTCTTAGCCTGTTAAGTAGCCTTCTCTTCCTCGTCTTATATAGAAGGAGATGAGGACACACTAGCTAGATAGAGCAGAGAAGAGAAGTCAAAGTGATTTGCAATGATTATTAGCATCAGAGATTGTTCTGCCATAGTTGTTCTCTTCAGTGTGTTTTCGATGAGTTAGAACATGAAGTTTTTCTTTTGCGAAGGAAAATTCTGTGCTACATCAGCGGCTGTTGTAGTTCAGGCTCAGAATTCAGTCAATGTTAGTAGAGGGATTCTGCCAAAGAGTGAGCTTGGCTAGTAGAGTGATTCTGCTACTGTGTAACAGAACAGTTTTTGAGTGAGATGCTTGTGTGTGATACCAAGCTGTGTAATTTCTCATTTCCATAGATAATAGCAAGGGATGTGATTGCAGCTACAGATTTATAGTATGCTTTCCTGAATTTCCAGATTGTTGTTTATGTAGATCTAACCTTTAGTCTTTTGCCAGTTTGATCTAATTTTGTGACATGCAGTGTCTACACTCTTGAGTTTTCCCTACAATGTTTTATTTAAGCAGATCCACTGATTTGATAGGTGTTTCCTAATCTTCAGTTGGTAGCTGTAGGAATTGATTCTATGAGTGCAGATCTGCCTATCATGTTTTGATCATTTCAACACTATGGCATGTTATTTTGTTACACCACAAAATCATATATTTTTACCATAAAAAAGGAGAATGTTTCCCTCCCTTTTAACATAAATGATAAATTATAATCCTTAAGATTAACCATACATGAAACTTAAGCAAGAGTTCTTCCTGCTTTGAAAGTTCAATCGAGAAGAACCTGGTAGCATCAAATCCACCTAGATAGCAATATTTTGATGCACTGATCCCTCCATCCGGACCCTACATAAAAAACAACAAACTGGGCTTAGACACAGAAATGTCAACAAAGACCTTCAATTTTCTGAAAATCAAGAGGACAGCTTACTTGAGCTCGGCGTAGTCCAAATTCAAGCAAAATCTTAGAACTCCCAGCAACACGCCTATGCCTTGCAGCATTTGTAGTAACCAACGATGCATAATTGACCAAATTCACAAATGGTGTTTCCAGAAGCTGGACAACCTGAAAAACAAAGTGATGACACATTTAGCTAGAAGTGTGGAATTTCAGATAGCTAAAACATTTTCTGGAACATAAATTTTATATGGGCAACACCATGCAGGCAAAGAAATGATATATGAATGAATAAATTGTCATTTATGAAAAAAGGCTGGGACCAATGAAACTTACTGCAATTGGACCCTCGACTCTTATGAGGGGTATCTTAGGAAAAACAACAGAACCTTCTGGTATTGCATATATCTCAAGGTCTGAACAATTGATGCCTCTCAGATAATCAAAGAATCCCTCCTGAAATATCAGCACGCGTTGATTGATAAGCATCCCTCAAAAATAATAATCAATTTCTCTAAAAAGATTGAAATTGCCGTAACTGCTTAAGATTCTTACAAAAGATATCAGCGATTGCACCAAACAAAGACTGAGTAAAATTAAAAGCAATCTAGTTTAAAACATGAACTGTTCTTGAGACAATACCAACCTGCATCAAAAGATACTTTGCCTCAATGAGGGCGTTACGCCAGGCTAAACTGGTTAGAATGATGTTTGGAAAGGGAAACACTAGAAAAATTAGTTAGGATCTAAGGAATTTCTCTTTCCTTTTCATTACTTTCCTTACTAATACATTAGTTGACTACTAGTTATATTTATCATGTTTTTATTATCACCTATTGTTATTTTAAAGCCATTTATGATTTCCTTCCTCTAGTATTTAATATTTGTTATTAATAAGGCATTACAGTAAAATGGGTGCAGCTACACCACAGGTCCCAAACTTAAGAATCATGAATGCAGCAGTATACATATTTTGCACTATATTATTTTTTCCTTCTCTTGTGCAGCTGGGCAGGATAATCACCATAATTTGAGTGAATTTCATTGGCATGAATCCTGTACTTTATCTTGTCTCAATAGGATCTTGTAATGTTCCCAACCAAATCTGATGTAAAAATCAGATCTATGTGGTTGAGGAATTTCGTCAAACACTTGGCATACAAGCTCCCAACTCCCTTGAAATCACTTCAAAGTTCAATACTTGCTGTCCCAATTAACTCAAGTTTAAGGGATGAAGTTTATGTCAAACACATCACATGCAACACCTAAAACCCTTCCCAATGAGTGGTTGTTCTGAATTTGTGTTTGTTGTTATGTTTATTGGCAGTTGGTTAGTTGAAGTGTTTTGTCAAACACTTTGTGTGCAATGGCTGTAGCATTCAATTAAGTGTATTTTCTTATGTATTTGGCTCATATTTCTTCATGTAATATATAAGTAAAACACATGCAATGATAACCAAATAAATCAGAAACTAATAGCTATCAGAAACACCATAAGATAGTACCTCAAATCCTTGCTTTATTTAATATGCACTTGGTTGTTCAACATACAGTAATTTCCAGATCTGAAATGTATTTGCTACAGCTGATATATGGCTGGAAAATACATACAAAACACAGTCAAACAAAGGCAAAGAGTCTCCCAATACAATCCCTCTAACAATTGCTCCAAAAATATGTAATTTCTTGAGCAAAGGATGACCCCAATGACAAGATATGTGCCTTGCTTGGTCTGAATTCGCCCTGGCTGAAGATGAGGCTCGATCCACCAATGAAATGGCCAATCTCCTGATAAATAATTCGCCCAAGATGTATAGAACTCGATCCCAACAAGTAGAAACTGATACAACCCCAAAATATGATGATTTCCACTACCAGATGCGCCCCTCCAAGCAATATTTCTCCCTGGGTACAAAATAATGAATCTCCTCAAAGATCCTCTCCAAAATCTCCAAGATCTAATAGATTGGGAGGTGGAATAGACATGCAAGTGAAGATATGAGTTATATATCTCTTCTGGATGCTAAATCGAACTTCTCCAAGCGCTCTGGTGCACCCCTCCTAAAGAGAACCCTTCTCACAATTCGCCCTACTTCACAAATGAATGACTGAAATGGATCTGAACTGAATAGAATGATGAGGGAGGAATATTTCACATCCTTGGCCAAGTTTGGATCAAGAACAAAGGAATCTTCCACCTCCTTGTTGATCTCTAGGGTTTATTCAGTCAAAACCCCCAAGTACCTTGAGCTTTCTAGATAAGAAGCTAGACATCAAAATATCAATCAACATAATGGGAGAATAGAAGACCCTATCTCTCTTTTATACCCCCTTTCACCTTTTTCCATTCAAGTGACTTTAATTTATCTTTTAATATTTCTTCATAAATCACTTTATAAATTTAATAACCCTTTTTACTCCAAAAAGTGATTAATTCACCCTTATAACTTCTCCTGCCACTGAAAGTCACTTTTTATCATTCTATCCTATAGATATTTTCGTCCCAATTCCAACAAGCTATTACACTAAGGTGTTTCTCCAAGAAACAAGCTCCAAATAGCACATTTAGTGTAATTAATTAAAATATGCTCAATAATAAGTTATAACCCAAAATTACGGAAATCATCGAAATGCAACGAAATCAAGGACAAGTTGTGCGGAATGGATCTTGATGATGAAATATGATGAATAATGTGAGTCGGGCCCCATACAACTCCTCAAAACTACCTGAGCTCACTATCACTCCCAATTGGATACTCTAGCAAGCATTCCAAACTGTAACATAAGGGAATCCAAAAATGGGGACATTACAGTCCTCCCTGCTCGAATATTGCTTGTCCTCAAGCAATAGCTGAATCAAACTATGTATGATCCCAGGGTCCCATATCCACTTGTGTGACATGAAGTACTCTCCCCTCAAAACATGGCCCCTCAAAGTGCTCGCCGCACATGCCCCCAAAATGCTCTTGATGAGTAGAACAATCATGTGCAGTGGATCCTCAGTCAACTCCTCAGGAAACCGCTCTACTCGGATCTCAACTCCATCAACCACTGGACTACCAATCACTCTAATCCATGGATCCCAAACCAAGATGTGAACTGCAGTGCCTTGTAAAATATAGTCTTGTAGGTCATCCACGCAAAGAGTCTCCTGAAGACCCCCAATCAATAGAGCAAGTAAATACTGTATCCATCCCTCAAGGAAAATCTCACCTAAATCAGTGTCCAAACTACCACCTCCGATAGTGTCCAGATCCCCTGCTAACCCAGAAGATGATCTACTCATATACCTGATCCTCAACCAAGGAGACCCATCCTACCGCATAGCATCATCATCTCCATCTGCACTCAAATTCCTCCAACCATGGAAGGAATCAATCATGAATGTCCCAGAAATTCCACTGCGCTCTGGAAGTGTACCAAACCTTGCGTCAAATAACTCTGATGGTGCCATACCACATATCTCGATGCCTGTTGAACTGTAAACCCCCAGCCGAAGTGTACTAATAGTTATGTTGTCTTGTCCATGATCATTAAACTCGGCCTCCCTGCCAACCCACACTACTGCCTGCGATGTCCCATACTCTGGCAATATCCCTATGATGTCAACCCTACTATATAACTCTAGTACACCAGGGTCAAGAGAGGCTAGCATACTCTCCCAACTCAGCCCTGAAACAAGGGTGACTAAGAAATCATGCCCGGACTCATGATGTTGACATACCAAGCATGCCCCCATATGCCTCATGACATCATCCTCTACATCCTCCCAGGAGAATCTCTCTCTGATCTACTGACGGGTCCTGAAATTCCCAAGTTGTCCGACCATAGGTACATCATGTATGGTCCTCAAGATCTCTGTCGCCGCCTGCTGTGACCATACATCCTGCCAACTAACCTCATAGTCCTCATCTGAAGCATCCGTCCTACTATGTTCCCCGTCCTCATCCCAATGAGTCTTTGAACCTATATCAACCTTTGAAATATCCTCTGTCCCACGGCTAAGTATACTCTCCATCACGCCAAAGGCCTCATTTGACTGTCTCGGGTGAACCTCCTCTATCCTGTTGCATGTAATGGAGTATCCCCTGTCAAAAGGTCTCTATCTAATAACTCTCCATGTCCCATGCAACTGGCTATCTTCCCCAATGTTGTTGTATATAATGAAAGTCTCGGGGAATGCTAACAGAAATACCTACAACTATATGTAGGACTGGGAAGTATCATATGCATTGGTCAATCCCAAAGACTTGACCAAAAACTTATCCACCGACATCCATGGTGAATAGTCGCATGGACTCCACACCAATCTCATGCCATCATGTACAATGGTAGGTGACTCCACATACTGATGGTCAATCACACTCCCCCTATCATCACTCATATGATTGATGCTACTTAGAAGGTACTCTCCTAGATCCATGTGTTGTTGTAAGGGAGAGGAACGCTCTCCACGTAAATCTCCATGCTCAACCAAGTATGTCTCCTCCCTGCACTCCAACTCATCCCCCTGGATCCCACAGTACACCTCTGCATGCTCCTGTGAACTACTGCTCATCAATGTATGCCCATGTATGCCCATGCAAGCTCATGTATCCTCCTACATCATCATGTATCCTGAGTGTACTGCTGGGTCAACCTCTACATGGATGTCAACTAATCCTGGAACCCAAATGGATGTGTCCTCATATCTTCCCCTGGTTCTAGAATCCCCATGTGTATGTGTAGGACCAACTGTCTTGGAGCTCCTCATGAATGGTGGTCCTTGTGACACGTGAACATCCTCAAGCGTCTCTTGGTCGCATCTCTCCATAATCATCAGTGATCCTAGGTCTCCCTCACGCTCCTCTATCAAACCACCAACATCCTCTAGTGATGTAGCTGAAGTATATATCTGACACTCTGTTGAGATATATGTAATGGATCCCTGACTAGCCTCCTCAAGGAGCTCCTCAAATCTGGACTCTAATTCTTGAAGGGTTGTCCATGTGCCTTTCAAGAATCCATGTGTGCTCACCAACTCATGAGTGAGTCAGTCCACCTTAGTCTCCTTCTCCTTCAGCGCCCCATGATACATCTCGCGAACCTCCAAAAGGTAATCTCTATCCATACGTAACTGTTGGTAGACGGTCCTCATCACAGTCACTCTCTCCCTGAGTGTCTGAAAGTCATCAATGGAAAGCTCCCCATCTGAACTAGCATGTGCCATCGTGGCCCTCCAACAATACTCTACCACCAATGCATGTGTATCATCAATGTGTCTAATGGCTGCCATGATCATGTCTTCTCTAACCCTCAGTTGTCCTGCCAAATGCCGTGACTCCAAAACATTGCCCTGCTGAAGTGCTACCTCATAACTCCCACTGCTAATGTCAACAATGGAATCCTCATCAACACACTCCTCAAGAGCTAAGGCACCATACTTCCCACTATTCGATGTGATACTAGATCCCCATGTATGCCATTGTACATCATCATATACTGCTGCCTCAATCTGAACTGCCCTGTATCCTGTATGTACAGATGTATCCTCATGTGCACTCACCCTACTAATATCATCTACACTCAGATCCCATACGGATGTGTCCATACATGTGATATGGCCATCTCGACAAACAAGGAATGCATCCTCGTCACTGTAAACCGATCCTGGAAGTAAGTATCCCATCGACATGCCTCTCTCCACAACCTGATCTATGAATGGACTCCCCAAAAGAGGTGACTCATTGTCCCCATACTGTAAGGTATGTATAAAATCATCTACCTCCAGGTGATGCCTCTCCTCCCATGACTGCAAATCTAAATGTCCCTCACGCTCAATCATCACATGAGGCTCCTTTGTCATATCATGAGTACCACTGACATCCTCATGTGTCATGGTTTCCATGGACAACTGAAGGGATGAGGGGTGTGCCACCCTCAACTCCATAAGAGGCTCATCCTCCCCTATGCATGACTTCATATCAACATCCAAAGGTAGACCACCCAATCTTCGATCCTCCTCATGCCTATGTGCTGACACGGCTAAATCCTCACAAGTATCACCACTATGGTGAAGTGCTGAGTCCTCGACACTGTATGATCGGGAAACTAAGTGGCCAAATCTAGATAGCCTCCAATTTGAGGGATAGCCTCTAAGAGGCCAAATCTAGATTAGATTTATTTTTTGTTATCACTCTTGCACACATATCACATAGTGACTTAATAAAATTTAGTGTCACTCCACCTAAAAACTCTTAATAAAATTTACAAGAACACTTGCAATACTTTTCTTCAGCAGCATTATCTTACTATTGGCATTGATCTCACTACATTTATATTTTAAGCCTTTAACTTCAAGCATTCACATTTCAAGCATTTCCTTTATCTTGAAGTAATTTATTGGTGAATGTATCTCATTTGCTTATATATCATTGAATGTATCTATTGATAGTGAATGAATCATATACGTTGCTAGATTAGATTGTTATATTGTTCTTGTTGTTAATAAACTCCTAGATTTCATTTCTTGTACTTAGCTTAGTTCAAGCCTTAGATTATTTTCTTTAGAGACTACCCCCCTTGGCTTTGCTAGGAGTTGGCCTAGACGGAGGAGTCGAGGATCAGGTGACAGTGACTTGAATCGAGACTTTCCCCCAAGGACACACCCAATGGATTGAAGATTTCTTCCACGTTACCTGAGGTGTGTATAAGGTAGCAACAAGATTAATCACTGGTGTAATAAGAGTTGTCTATAAGCAAGATATTAACTTTAGGGAAATCTATCCTTGAGGCAATTCATGTATTTTGGCATTCTTTGGCATATATTCCAAAAGGTGTACTTGAGGAAATCAAAAATCGATGCTTTAGATTCCTATGGTTCGTTATATGGAGAATGAGGAAATCCCATCAATTAGGTGACAACATATTGCACAGCCTAAAGACGATGGTGGCTAGGATTCGAGAAATATTCATCTTTTCGGTGCCGCAGCAACTAAAATTTTATGGAGGGTTTCGACCAAAGGGTTGTGGAGGGAAATTTTAGAGCAGAAATCCACCAACTGTATAACCAAGTCCATGTTTTAGAGAAGAAGTCCATGTTTACCAAATCTGCGAACTATATAACCCACGTCTAACAAAGTAACTTGCAACCAATACCTTTAGTATGCTTCTCAAATTCAGGAGATGTCTTTTCATGAGTAGCCAACAATGCAAGGGAAGTTATATCAAAATATGATTATCTTTTTGGAAGGTGTCAAGTACCTCTTCTTTCCTTTAGTATTTTTGAGTTCACTTAATCTTTCTATAAGGTTTTAAAAAAAGTCAAGCAAATTTTAAATGGTCTTTATTTCTCAAATAATTGTTGAAAAATGAGATCCTAATTCTTCTTCAAGTTCTTTTGTTGAAATAATTGATATTAGATTTATACAATAAAAGATTGTACATCTTAAGTTCTATATAAACATTTTGCACTAGGCAATAGTATCGTGCAACATGTAATGAATTTAAATTTCATTACATTAATGTTCTTACTTGTTTATTCATAATGCTTTCTTTCAAAGTTTCAATATAATCATTAATATACTATGGATGGCATTTCTAACTTCATAATAATGTAGCATTCATCTACAAGTAGCACGAATATGCAAGCTTTCATATATTATGCAACTAATTTGGCATTCTGCATGTTTTTTCTTAATATAAATGCAATATAATATATATATATATATATAAAGGACGTTCCTGAGATGCTCTACTCTTGAGGTTTTTTGGAAAATGACACTCCCGCTCCCTAAAATGCTCCCTCTCTGCTCCATGCTCTGGGAACATTGGTTCAAATACAAAAAACAAAAGCTTGAACAAGCCAATGTTATCAGAACTGGATCAGTCATCGAACCGATTGACCCCAAAATCCTAAACCAAACCGTAACTGGAAAAAAATCGGACCAAAAAACCAATCGACCAAAAAAACCATAAAATATTCAAATTTAAAAAAAAAAACATATATATTCATGAGCACCCATATGAATCCAAACTCTTATACACAAATATGCAAAGTTTCTCATGTATATAGCAAGTAAGGGTGCATATAACCAAAATAGCACAGAGTGCAATCCATCTCTAAACCAAAATGCACCAACAAAGAGGCTCTAAATGGCCTCTAGAGTCCAAAAAAAACATGCTACGACAAATAACTACATATCATCAAAATCATTGCCTATATTGGGATCCTCATCATCAGTGTCACCCTCTAAGCATTAAAATAAGATAGAAAAAGCGTAACATGCCTAATCAGTGATTTTGCTTGAGTGATGGATACATTTTTTCTAGGGTCATGACAAAGGATTTCAACAATCAATGCCACCAACATTAAGGTACATAGAGGGCTTTGTGCTCTTAATTAAATGTCAGTTCCATACCCTCATACATGGCAAAATCCAGTGGAAACATTGCAATCCTACCAATCCCAAAATCCTAAAAAATGTTAAATCTACTGAATTTTGAATGGGATCTAAAATTCTATTTTCTCCATATGAAATCCAATAAGGTTGGAACCACTCTTAAACATCCTGAAACAAATAATGGTAATGTTAAAAATTTAAGTAAAAGAATAGAAAATGAAAGATAAAGGAGAATGTCTGACCCCACTAGGGCCCTTCTTTCCTCTAAACTTTCCCTTTCCAACTAAGGAGAGATTCTCTTCATCCTCACTCTTTGGCTAGCTAGCCTGCAAGGTACCAACATGCAACTCCTCATGGGTGAAGTCATCTAATAACCTCTCCCAATAAGGGAGTTTCTCTCGTGCTACAACACCTCTGACAAATACGTCCCACTGCTTGGTGAATCCATTCAAGGTTGTCTTCACCAACTTAGTCTCATCCACGGTCTCCCCAACAACTGTCAGTTCATCTCTGATTTGAGTGAACTTGGTGAGATATGCAACAACTAACTCTCCCCTGGCCATCTTTGTGCTTTTGAGTTTCTCCCTGAGCAACATCTTCCTTCTCTGGTTATCTAACTGGTACAATTTAACCAGGACCTCCCACATATCCTTAGTTTTCTTCTTGACGGACAGATGAAGAATGATGTGGTCTTTGACTCCAACAATAATTATTCACCTAGCCTTCACATCTCTCCTGGGATGAGTTGGTTGTTGTGTTGGGTCTGTTGGAAGTATTGTTGTCCCTTCAACAAACTCCCACAAACCTTGTTCCTCCAGCGGTAAAGAAATTCGCCCCCTCCAAGGACTGAAGTTTGGGGCTCCCTCCAGCCTATCTTCGAATCTCAAGCCTGCATTGGCCATAATGTCAGTTGTCCTTGTTATCCCCACTTTTCAGGGATAACTAGGAGATCATGTCTCAAGGCCCACAGGTCCTAGAAATGGAGTACCGAGAGCAGGATTGACCTGAGCATGGCCCTGGAGGGCCCACCTTTTCTTCTTCCATCGTCTTTATCTTGTCAGCAGCAGCAGCATCCATCACCATCGGTTTGGTCCTGTATCAAAAGAGGTTCTTGCTTCATGAGGTAATTAGTCCAGGTATCATGGTATGTGTCACATTTGATTGTTAAAACCTTTAAATGTATGCATCTGATTCCTTTTATTTCTAACGACTGCTTGGATCTTACATTTGCCCACTTGACCATGTTTGGGGGGATTGACAGGGTGCCCTAGCAAGCCTGTATCTGTAGGTTTTGTTTTGCCACTAGGGGGATTTCTGAAAATCCATCGTCCACTCCCATCATAGCACCACTTCTTCATCTTACTTCCCGCTCACTTATCCCATTCCCCTTGTCCGGGCATTGGGTTGACCTATTTTCAGGACTGCACCTTACCTCGTAGGAAGAAGGGGCTAAAGGCCCAGAAGCTAAAAGCAAGCTAGTAAAAGATAAAAGCCTAAGAATAAACCTTGAGATGCTTCGCCCAGGGATCCCCGAGAAAGCAATAAAAATGTTCTCAGCAAGAAACAAGAGGGACCCGAAAAAATAATAAAACAAGACCTAATCAGAGGATAGGGGATCTCATCACGAGCCAGCCTATTAGGTCCATGGGTACCTAGCAGTATGACATTGCCACCAACTGGTTACCACGCCAGGGCAATGACTCTTGGTTGCATGGCCAAGGGAAAGGGGGTCTCATCACAAGCCAACCTTCTCATCTCTGTGAAAGTACTTGCGGGTAACGCTGTCAGCTCTGGTCACCATGCCAAGGCAGTGTCCCCTAATTAGCTCTTGAACAAAAAAAACAAAAAAGGAATAAAAGAATAAAAAGAATAAAGGCAAGAATGGGCTTGAAAAAAATGCATCTGTGACAGGTACAGCTCACCTTCTACAAAGGCACCCACAAGTAACACTTTTGCATCCTTAGCCTTCACTGCACCCACATGCTTGGACATCCCCTGACCACATCACCCACTTACATGGCTTGGATGAGGTCTTTTCGGGAACTTTCCTTTTCCTGTGGACACTAGCCCAATAGGACGCGTTGTCCTTTTCTCCAGACTTGTATTACAGGCTTGTGTAACGTCTTTGAGCTGTTGACTGATGTATTAGGGATTTTGTGCATATGTTTAATAATATTGATGATGAGATGTGATTGACATTGCTATGATCCCTATGACTGATGAGCCCATGGAGGGCGTAGCCTTTGATGTGCAGGACCATGCTCGACGGACAAGTACCATTTGGATCGGTACACATGGGGAGATGATCAGTTCGAACCTCCATGGGGTTGAAGAGCCCACCAGATGGATGTTGAGACCCCATCAAGGGGCAGAGACAGGACAGAGGTTGATTAGAGACATTGCACCGGAGAAGAAAAGGACGTTCCACCAGAGGCACCCCAACACAACTGGACTTAGGGGGATTGACCCATTTTCAGTGGGACGTTGGCTCTAGATGGCCTAGGATGTCACCAGGAGTCTTATGACGTCATCATGAGCGTATTGGCAGATGGACAAGGCAGTTGGCACATGTGGCATCTTGGAGAGGTCCAAAAAGGGCTAACGTCTTGCTTCAGGAGGTTGCATTTGCCCTTATAGGGGCTAACGTCACCCTAGAAAGGGGTGATGTCTTACCTTTTGCTTGATTCAGGTTTATATTTAACAATTTAATGTAAAAACAATATGATTTGATATTTTGGCCTTGTCGACCTTTTTACCTGACCTAAAATGTAAAATTAGGTCAAGGTTTTGTATAAATAAGGGATTTTGACTCTCATTTTATCATCACTACTCATTCACTCCATAAGGAGGTCTGAAATTTGCGCCCTATCTTGGGTATTTGGCTGATTTAGTGAGGCACACTTGTTGAAGAAAGACATTTTTTCCATTTCATTGTGTTTCTCTTGAAGGAAGGTGTTGCAACTAGGGTTTGCATGGTTATTTTTTGATGAATTGTAAGTATTTTTCTGCAAAACTTCTTAAATGAATGGTTGTAGTCTTATTTTCTTGCATATGTTTTGTTGTCGTCCTAATGCACACTTGCAAACGTGAGCTAAGTCCTGCTCACTTAGTGTGCCCTCGGAGACACAATGTCTAAGTTTCAACCCACACTGTCACCTTGACTGAAACTTCTTCCGTCTAGGCTTACTCCTAGGGAAGCCAAGGGGGGTTGTCCCTAGTTACTAAATGAATTTTAAGTTTAAATGTCTAGGAGTTAGTTTCAATTGATTAGAGGTTAAGGGGAAAACTAACCTAGGATGACAAGCAGCAATGCAGGTGCAAATATACTTCTAAATGGAAGGCAGCCCTTTCCCTAGGTCAACTAAAGACTAGTGCCTAAATGTTGGGCTATGGGGTCAACTATGTTTGAGGGAGGTTCGTTACAAAAAGTATTACAATGAAAACAAACTAAACTACCTCAAACCAGTATAAGAACTATACAGAGAAAAATTATGTGTTAGAAAGCTTATATAGGATTTACAAGTTATATAGCAAGGTACAACAAATAGATACAAGATATACAAGATATGAACAAGAGATATAAACAAATCACATCCTAGGGCCAAGCATGCCCCAAGTGGCACTTACTCCACTTGGACTGCCTTCACTGGCTTCTAAC
>JZKD02S2329611.1:510215-528860 GCA_000966675.3 Picea glauca
AAGTGTGAATTAATGAACATAAAGTGGAACTATGGAAACTTAAGTGGGTTTATGAGATCTAATCTCATCCACTCATCTTGGAGGAAGGCTTAGAGTGAATCTGAGCCCTTGGTTTCTAGGTTATCCTTAAGGATTAGGTTAAAGGAGGCAAAGGAGGGAAAAGGAGGCTCATTGTCACTTGAGAGAGTTGAGTCAAGAGAAGAGAGAAAGTGAGGGTTTGGAGAAGAGAGGCACACTTGGAGAAGAAGGGCGCAAGCTTCAAGGAGGGAGGCGCACTAGTTGATGAGAAATTCATGGGGGAGGGCGCACATGCTTGAAGGGCGCATTGATGAGAAGCTAATGGCGCATACTAGCTTGGAGGCACTAGCTTGAGAGGAGGGCGCACTTGTGTTAAAGTGTGAGCAAATGGCAAGCTAGGGGTGCAATATTTGTAGGAGGGCGCACTTGTGTTAGAGTGGACGCAAAGAGCAAGCTAGGGGCACAAAGGTTGAGGGACGCACACAAGGAGAAGTAGGGGCGCATTCTTTGAGTGGAGGGGCACACTTGAGGCTAAGTGCGCACCAAGCAAAGGGAGGAAGGGTGCATCTACTACTTGGGTGCTTTCTACAAGTGGGCAAGTCAAAGCAAAGGCAAAGGAAAGGCATAGCATAGAGAGGAGGGCGCACCAAGGCAAAGGGCGCTTTGTTCAAAGGCTAGCAGGCACAAGTTTTGAAGAACTCCATTGCAAGCTTGAGAAGAAGCTTGGATTGTATCAGGTTCCTTGTGTATTTACTTGTTGTAGCATTTTCTTTGAGATCTCTAATATATACTAAGTTACCAGGATTCGGATACGGATATGGATACGGATTCAGATCCGCCAATTTTTTGAAAAGCCAAGATCCGGATACAGAAAGGAAACGTTAAGTACAAACAATATAAAAAAGTTTTTATGATTTTAAAAAATAAAAAATATATATACTTTTAAATATATAGCTTATATGTATAAGGTTAATTGGGTTTAGCTCAAGTGATTGGGAGGAATGATTGTTATCCTCCTTACCGAGGTTCAATTTCGGTAAGTGACATGTTTGAGCTCATAACGAGTATATTGTTGTAATGGATTCAAGCCCTGTTTCCTATTGTTGACTAGCCTTGTGCCCGAAGGACTCTATTTTTATTATAAATTTAATATTTATAATACATAAAGAAATTATTAGTAGTTTAGATTAATAAACTTATAAGTTTTTATAAGTATTTAACCTTAATTATTTTATACCACCTAAATATTAGTTATTAGTTATGACATTACATTAGTTACTTTGCTATAGACTTAAACTTTACTTTTTAATATATAAGGGGTTTATAAACTTTACTTCTAATTAGAATATATAAGGGGCAGTGGTTTATAAACTTTACCATATGCATTAAAATTTATAATAGCTGAAAAGTTCCATTCTTCCCCAGGTGCTACTTTTCCAAAATGCCTCCTCCTTCCTCCAGATCGAATCAATCTCTCCAAGATGGTGCGCCCTCCTAGCTGGAAACCCCCTAGGTTGCGCACTAGCCTGAAATTTGCTTGTAGAACAAACCCTACAACACTGTAGAATGGTGTGGGAGGATTATTTCACCTCCGGGACCAAGCCTGGATCAAGAAAGGTGGAAAGCTAGACTACTGAGTCTCTCCAACCCTCTTCATCAAGAGGTGGGGGACATTACATGTGGCTAGAGTTCTCCTAGCAAGAGTGAGAAGATTATGATGAGACACTTGCTCCAGTAGCCAGAAGAAGTGTACATAGAGAAGCCACAAGATACATGAGGAGTCTCATGTCTACAGATTGAAGGAAGCTTTGTACGAGCCCAAGCAAGCACCCAGGGCATGATATGCCAGATCAAACAATTATTTGATGAGCTTGGGGATGGTTTCCCATTGATCCTATATGTGGATGACCTGTTTCTTATAGGGGATGAGAAGCTCACAAATGGGTGCAAGAGGGAACTCACTTTAGAGTTAAAAATGAAGGATCTGGATTTGATGGGATTGGAGGTGTGGCAGAGACTAGATGAGATTTTCCTTAGCAAAGGAAAATATACATTTGAGATCCTGCAGAGATTCGGGATGATGGACTGCAAGTCCATGGCCACACCGATGGTGACAAATCTAAAGCTCTTGAGTGATTCATCTTCAAATTTGGTGGATCCCATGATGTACAGACAGTTGATGAG
The DNA here is from genome assembly GCA_000966675.3 of Picea glauca. Lineage (NCBI taxonomy): Eukaryota > Viridiplantae > Streptophyta > Pinopsida > Pinales > Pinaceae > Picea > Picea glauca. Next base: position 512,418 of record JZKD02S2329611.1, read on the forward strand.
ATCCTTGATGTACCTGGTTAACACCAGGCCGGATATATGCTTTGCAATGAACACCTTGAGTCAGTACATGGTCGAGCCTAGACATGTACATTGGATAGAAGCAAAGCATGTGTTGAGGTACCTGCATGGTACGGTTGGATATGGACTTAGATATGTCTCGGATGGAGAAGTGAAGTTGCAAGGTTATACAAACTCTGACTAGATGGGGAGTGTAGTGGACAGGAAAATCACATCAAGATGTTGTTTCAAACGTCAGTGGCACTCAATACAATAGAGGCAGAGTCTATAGCAACCAGTGTTGCAAGCCGTGAAGCAGTGTGGCTTTGGAAGTTGCTTGCAGGGTTATTTGATCTCGAGTTAGAGATCAAATAACATTTCATCCGAGACATGGTGCAGAGAGGAGTTGTGGAGCTCTGGTACATACATATCCACAGATGAGCAGATAGGGACATTCTCACCAAGCCTCTATCTAGAGTGAAGTATGAGTACTTCATAGACAAGCTTGGCATGATGCAGAATGTCCACCCTCATTGAGAGGGAGGTGTGTTGTTTCTCCTCTTGCCGGCTAACCCCTCTGGCCAAGGGTTCCCTAGATCAGTCATGTGAGGTGACTGAGGGGGTAATGCACTACCGAACCCGATGAGAGAAGAAACATCACATGCATAGTCGTGAGGACTATGGGAGTAGCTCTGTGCTACTAGATGAGACTATGACTATGGATTATGGCATGGTAGTAGTTGTGTGCTACTAGCTAATTGTTGCATAGTTATAGAGACCATCGACTATGACTATGGTTGATGGCATGGTAGTAGTTGTGTGTTGCTAGATGATTGTTGCATAGCCATAGGGACTGCAGACTATGATTATGGCTGATGGCATGGTAGTAGTTGTGTGCTACTAGTTGATTGTTGCATAATCATAGAGACTGTTGAACTACATGGTGGTATCTTTTGTAGCTACCAGTTGATTGCAAGATATGAATATGGTTGATGGCATGGTAGTAGTTGTGTGCTACTAGTTGATTGTTGCATAGTCATAGAGTTTGTGACTATGGTTGATGGCATGGTAGTAGTTGTGCGCTACTAGTTGATTGTTGCATAGTCACAAAGATCATAACTATGGTTGATAGCATGGTAGTAGCTTAGTGTTGCATAGTTGTGGAGATTATTGGACTGCATGGTAGTATTCTTATGACTACTAGTTGATTGCAAATCATGACTATGGTTGATGGCATGGTAGTATCTTAGTGCTACTGGTTGATTGTTGCATAGTCATGAGGACTACTGGATATCATGGTAGTAGCTTAGTGCTACTAGTTGATTTCTATGTAGTCGTGACAGCATGGTAGCAACTTAGTGCTACTAGTTGATTGCTATGTAGTCGTGGGGACTATTGGATTGCATGGTAGCAGTTATGTGCTACTAATTGATTGCAGCATAGTCATATAGACTATGGCAGAGGATGGAGATACCGATGGCATGCTGGTATCCTTGAGGTTACTAGATGATTGCAGGGTAGTCAGTGGACTACTAAAAGAAAACATCGTGGAAGAATACCTCCCTAGCTAAGAGGGAGTGTTGATGTTTTGGTAGTTGCGTCCTAGACAACTTTTCTTAGAGAAGAAGAAGATTCCAAGAAGTCAAAGGAAGACCATTGAACAGTTGAAGAACACTCGGAAAAGAATAAAGTGAAATAGAAGATCACAAAAGAGAATTCGGCCCGCAAGGAATAATAATAAAGTGGAAATATAATTTCCAGGAAGAGAAGTCGGTGCACAGAAATAATAAAGTAAAATAAAAACCCAAAATAAGAAGTCGGCCACAGACAGACGCCCAGATTAGTATAAATACAAGTCTAGGTCAATTCGTTTGTACACACACAGTTCTCCTTCTGCAGTGCGCACTAGGCAGTTGCAACTACAGTTTCGCTATTTCTGGTTTATGGTTCTCTTGGAGAGTGTGCCCCACTTGGGGAAGGATATTCTTGGTGGTTCTTAGGTGATCTCTCTTCTGCGCTACCTCTAGAAGAGTTGCACTAAGGTTGTGTAGTGCTGCCCATTTTCTTCGTGCCAGTTACAGTAGCAGTTGCAGTTGCAGTAGCAACTGCAATTGCAGTTACCAGTTGCATCAATTCTGTGGTGACTCAGTTGTCTAACCTCGCTAGGGTTTGACAAGAAAAAGAGATAAGTATTTGGTTCTTCATTGTTGGTTTGCTCTTGTGATTAGAGCATGTTCATGGTTGTATTGGAATATTCTCTCTAAGAAAAGTTGGTTTGGTTTTTCCTAGAGTTTGGGGTTTTCCCAGGATAAATCTTTGTCTCTTCTTGTGCTTGTTTATCTGTTGTTTATATATTTCAGTATATGATTATTGAATGTTAAAAGAAGATAAAAATGCTATGGCAAATCTAATGTTAACTAAACTAATGAAAATCCAACAATGGTAGTGTGGCACTTCACTCTAATTATCATGCTAGAATATCAATTCAACAATTTTGTGTATGTACTAGAATATCAACTCAACTAATTTGATTTTGAAATCATAATCACAATTGAAAGCAAGGGTAATAATAGTACCTTGGAAATGTGTACTCCTTTTTGCCCCTTTCCTTCTCTTTATGTTTTTAGACCTGAGAATATATAATTGTGATATGGATTAACAAGCGTACAATTGTGAGTCTATCGAACAACATTGTAACTATTCAATTATGCAAAAATTAAATTTTACTGAACATTGAGACAATAAAAGGAAACATGATAAGCATGCAACTTGTGAAGATAATGTGCAAAATTTGTTAGGATACTCACAAGGGAAAATGCTTAATTGGATATTGTTTTACGTGTAATGCCAATTTTAGTACTAGTTATCATTATAACCTTTAAACCTAGTATTAATTAAGTGTAGGGTTATGATTTCTTCATTCTTCAAAAGTTAATCAAAGGCTTGATTTTATAGATATCCTTGGATTTTGTACTATTTGACTCCATTTCTCTTTGTTGTAACTCCCTTTTTATTAAATTGCAAACCATATGATTTTTTGCATGCTCAATGTGCAAAAGTAAAACATGACGAACAAGTTGAGAATTGCATTCAAGTTGGATAAAGTGTTACGAAAAAGCTAGATCCCTAAATCTCAAAACCCTAGATAAGGTTGAGACAAAGATACACACAATACTATATCAAAAAATACTTCACACAATTACAATGAGATTCACCTCTCTTATATAGAGTTTGAGATGTCATAATTGTCCAAAACCCTAAATGTTAATAATAGTTGAAAACCCTAAGGTCACTAAGGTGACTTTATTACACATATAATCCCTTGTATTCCAACACTCTCTCTTGAGGCTTAGAATACTGAAAACAAAACTTACTAAAAGAAAACACACTCTCACTACAAACAGATTTACTGAAAACTAAAACAAAAAAACCAAACATTCTTTAGACACTTCTTCTTTGAAAACAGTGCTTGAACCAGTAAGAATCCTTCAAGTCGCTCACTATTCCTCTAAAAGGTATAGTCTCCTAGCAGTAATCCTAGTTCCCAACATTCTTGAACATCATTTGTACATGAAATGTCTCGTAATCCTAGTAAAGGTATGATACCAAACTACCAGATCTCATATCTCCCCTAAACTATAGAACAACAATCTCCTCATGCATGTCTCATAACCCCGATGAGATATATCTTTGATCTACAATCCCAAACTATTGAACATCTGTCTATCCTCAACTGCATCAGTGCATGTCTTCAAAGTGTGGGCCTCTTAAAATGTGAACAATGCCAATTCTTCAGTTGGATCATCACTACTATCAATATTCGATGGATCTCCAGTAATGGCTACATTTGTTGATTCTTTAAGCTTTCCTTGAGAAGGTCATCGGCACAATTTTTGCAATTAGTTGTTGTGTGACATGTTTTCCCACAATAGTAACACTTAATCCGACTCACTCTTGTCATTCTCTTTTCCATCCTTTTCTTTGAGTATAGAGTTGTCTCTAGCTAACAATCTACATCCATATCTCCTGCATTTGCTCTCTTTCTTCAACTAAGAAAGATGAAATAATGTCTTCTAGAGTGTATGAAGACATCTAACTGAGAGTAAATATGACATTGTTGTATTGAAAAGGCAGATTGTTTAACAAAATGTTTGGCATCCTCTTCCTCTACCGTAGCTTTGACTTCAACTAATTGTCTAATGAGAGATCTAAGATTGTTTATGTGGCTAGCCATAGTGACTGCAGCAAACATCTTGAATATAAATAACTATAGCTTCAAAGAAAACTTTGCATGGGAAACCCAACAGACATCCACGTGAATCCCAAGGAAGGTGCACTCCCTCAGCCATCTGGATTCTTGGAAGGTGCACTCTCTCAACTTATTGGAGGAGAAGAATAGTTGGGCGCAAGGCCCAAGGAAGTAGTTGGTAAGATCTAGCTAACTAGTTGTTAGAAGCTAGTTGTAGCTTGACCTATTCAAGCCATCATGTAATAACAGGCATCTATATAAGATTGCCTCCTATTCTAAATAAAGTGAGTCATTTTGTTCTCAGTTTTGGTGATTGTATTCATGTTTTCCTATTCTAGTTAATTTTCTAAGTATTACTATTGTAAATCAAATGGTATCAGAGCATCAATCAGAGATGCTTCTGCTCTGGTGAGTTTCAGACAGAGAAAAATGTTTTTATGGGTTGCTAGTGTCTGCACTCACCCAGTATTCAAATCCAAAGGTGTGTTAGGGGTGGCTCCACCCTCCATCTCTCAGGAAGTGTGATAGGGTTTGCTCCAGACCTCCACTGCCTAGTCCTTTGTGGTGATTTCTAGCTTCAAAAATGTGCTCGGGGCTCAGCTCACCCTCCATCTCTTCCAACACAATGCACTAGGGTTTCTCTCGCCCTCCACTGCTCAGTGCTTTGGTTGTGGGGATCTTCCACTCCCCCCTCTTCTCCAGTTCGTGCCAGGGTGCGCTAGGGTTTGCCACGCCCTCTCATCTCTTCCAGTGTACCTTCTCAGCATGCACTTGGCTAGGGTTTGCTAGCGCACCATCCCTTTTGGGCTCTAGACAGTGTGCTTCAGGGTTGGATCCAAATCCATGGTTTTCCCATCCAAATGTAGCTCCCGATCCAAATCTAGATCCAAAGGATAGTGCGCTAGGGTTTTCTCCACACAATGTGCTTCAAGATTTGCCCTCCCTCTTGGGCTCCAGCACCCTTGCTCTTTCGTTTTCAGTGCACTCTCTACTCTTAGTTCTCAATTTCTTCAGTATATGAAGATAATGCCTCCTCATAGAGACCCCTCCCCCAAGGATTCTACATCTGGGCATTCTTCTCCCATTCAAGACCTGGCTCTTGCTCTGAATAAACTCATGCGGCTCAGTGGAGATCCCCAACGCCTCTGTAGTTGGATACTCATTTCTAGTTGCTAAGTTTTCAGGGCATATGAATGGTGAGGTCGTTGATTCCTGGGTACACAGTCTATCCACTTATTTCAAGACCTGCCCAGGAATGACAGAAGAAGAGAAGTTACAGATGGCTAGTTTGCAATTGGAAGGGGTTGCTCAAGCTTGGTGGGACACCCAAACGGATAACTCCTTTCTGGTGGTGGACTTGGGAGATCGGCCTACGACCACCCCTCCACCTATTGGTTCTTAGGATGCCTTTTGTCAAGCATTGCGGAATCGCTGCTATCCCCTGGGGTACCGTCAGACTCTCCTAGCTCATTGGTTGCAACTCCGCCAACTCTCGGGCCAGTCAGTTCAAAGCTACATTGAGGTGTCTATTTACTAAGCTTCGCATTCAACTACAGATTCAATATCCAACAGAGGTACTCATTGTTAAATTTAATTCTGTTCTTTATTATTGTTACGCAGAAAGGTTGATTTATTTGAAAGCTCTTCCTTAGATAAGGACTTTCTTCGGGCCTTGGCTATGGAACGAAAGTTCGCTCCTCGCCTTCGATCTCCTCTATCCAAAGTTGGCCCTTCATCAACTCTTTCTTCTCCTACCTCACCCAAGCCTAGCAAATGGTGTTCTTATCACAAATCTCAGTTTCACGCCTCAGTTGAATGTCATGTTCTTCGTAATCAAAATCTTGTCAAGACTCTATTCGTTGATGCACCTAAGTCCTCCTCGAGCACAACACCCCCCCTGAGTTGATCACCTTGGAGAATCCTACTGAACCGGACCCCTCTCTCCTACTCATGGCCACTGATCCCCAGACTTCTTCACCAACGCCTTTGTTTACTCACAATTGCCAGATCAAGAAATCCCTAGCAATGCTAATCCTCGACAATGGTAGCCAAAGGAATTTGGTTGCTCGGGATTTGATGCAGTGGTTGGTACTTCCTACTACCCCTCATCCAGCAACCTACCAATTGGGTTGGGTTCAAAAGGATGGTCCCAGTGTGATGGTGAACCAACGTTGTGCCCTTACTTTTGTCATCATCCCTTTCCACAATACTGTTCTTTGTGATGTGTCTCCTTTGGATTACGTAGATATGCTTCTAGGTATTCCTTATCAGGAACTTCGTCACATTGTATACCATGCTCGCAATGATCAGTATCATCTTTAGAAAGATGGGCACACCTATGTCCTCACCTCATCCTCTCTGAAATCCCCTGCCATTACTTTCCAACAAACTTGTTGTTTGTCAAATCAGTGTCAACAAATCCATTGCCCCATGTCCGGTGCGCCCTCTTAAACCAAATAGCCCCTCTCACACTCTTCCCTAAGATCTGGTCACTTTACTCACATCCTTTGAAGATGTCTTTGTTGCACCCACCGGACTACCCCTCATCCATTCCATTGATCTTATTCCTGAAGCCACTTTTCCCAATGCCCCTTCTTATAGCCTGGCTCCTCGTGAGGCTGAGGAAGTGGAACGCCAGCTTGAACAACTTCTTAATACCGACCACATCAAACCAAGTTCTTCACTCTGTGCCTCTCCTACCTTCATCATTCCCGAGTCTGAGGAATGGCGTCTAGTCACGGACTATCAAGCTCTTAATAAGGCTATAGTCAAGAATCGTTACCCTCTACAGCGCATTGATGATTTACTGGATCATTTGAAGGGTGCCTGCTTCTTTACCAAAATGGATCTTACAGCAGGGTATTATCAGGTTCGCATGAATGCAGCAGACACATGAAAGACAGCTTTCAAAACCAAATTTGGTCTTTTATGAATGAATGGTGATCCCATTCGGTCTTACTAACGCCCCTACCACTTTCATGAGGCTAATCAATGACATTTTTAGAGCACACTTGGTCAAAATTGTGGTGATCTATTTGGATGACATCATGGTCTTCAGCAAGACCTAGGAGGATCATTTGCTCCATGTGCGCACTGTGCTAGACTTACTGCGCACTCACAAAATGCATGTGAAACGTTGTAAATCTTCTTTTGGGCAATCTTCAGTTCAGTATTTGGGTTTTTTTGTCTCTGTTGAGGGTGTTAGCTCGAATCCCACTAAAGTCCAAGCTCTTGCACAATGGCCAGCACCTCACTCAGCTCTAAAACTCAAGAGCTTTATGGGTGGCATTAATTTTTATCAGTGGTTCATTGCTCACTTCTCTCAGTTAGCACGCCCTCTTCATCAGCTCTCCAACCAGAATCAGTTTATGTGGTCTCCCTTGGCACAACAACAATTTCAGGCTCTCAAAACTACCCTTTGTTCTACTCCTGTACTTCGTTTACTAGATCTTCAGTCTTCCTTTGAGATTGAGACAAACGCCTCTCAGTATGTTTTTAGCACAATTCTTAAACGGGGCAGACACTGTTGCATACCATTCAGAGACATTGTCTGATGCGAAACGCAATTATAGCACTTATGACAAAGAGTTCTACAATCTAGTCCAAGCATTGAAACAGTGGCACCATTACATCCTAGGGAAAGAAATAATCCTCCAAACAGATCATCATCTATTGATTTTCATCAATTCTCAAACTAAGAGACAGGAGAAGCATCATTTAAAGTGGGTCACTTACATTCAACAGTTTCATTTGGTGATTAAATACAAGGGCACGTCCAATCGGATGGTTGATCTCCTGAGGCGGCCCCCTACGTAGGTACTTCAACTCCTGGTTGTGCGTTGTGTTGCCTATGAGGTTTGGAAGCCTCTCTATGCTTTTGATCCCTTCTTTGCAGAGATATGGGTTGTTGTGCAACATCCCACTGAGGTCAATCAAACGCCATTTCTGGATTACACAATTAGAGATGGGTGTCTATATAAACTGAATCAGTTATGTGTCCCAACTTTTGAAGATCGTCTTACTTTGATCAAGGAGGCTCATGCTTCCTCCTATGGTGGCCATTTTGGGTCTCTGAAAACAGTTCAGCACTTGCAGGGACATTTCTTTTGGCCTTCTATGACTGCTTGCACGGACATTTCTTTTGGCCTTCTATGACTTGTCAAGTGGAGCATTTTATTCATGCTTATGCATTGTGTAGTCAGCATAAACCTACCAATCATAAATTTGGTTTGTATCATCCCCTTCCTCTGCCTTCCCGCCCTTGGGACTCTCTTTCCATGGATTTCCTTAATGGTTTACCTATGACCTTACACAAACATGAAGTTATCTGGGTTATTGTTTATCGTTTCTCTAAGATGGTTCTTTTTATCCCTTGCACTAAGACCACTACTGCTGCACAAACCGCTACCGTGTTCTTTCACCATGTTTGGCCACACTTCGGCCTTCCTACTAATATCATCTATGATCGCGACGCTCGCTTTCTGAACACATTTTGGAAAATGTTGTGGGATTTACTAGGTTGTCAACTCAAATATTCTACTGCCTTCCATCCTCAAACGAATGGCCAAGCTGAGGTAGTTAACCGCAACCTTGTCCATGCTCTTCACATTCAATTTTCCAAAACCAACAGTTGGATACAACCCTCCATGTCATTCAACATAGTTATAATCGTGTTGTACATCTTTCTACTGGGATGTCTCCTTTTGAGGCCTGCTTTGGATATCAACCTTTAGCCCCTTATGAACTGCCTCTCACCATGCAACCTTCCGGCACTCCACACCAACAGCAAGAACAAAAATCTTCCCTTTCATTTTTGAACACTCTAGCAGGGAAACATGCCCAAGGAAGCGCTAAAGGCAACCCAGCAATGGTAGAAATCCCGCATGATGCTCACTGCTCCTTATTCCTAGTGTTAAAGTCTGGTTTTACATGGAACGCTAGCGTTTTAAATCCCAACGTCATCATAAACTAAAGCCTCTCCGCTATGGCCCTTATATTGTTGTCCAACAAATTGGGACAATGCTTATCGCCTTGGCTTTCCACCCCAACTAGGCATTCATGAAGTGGTGAATGTGAACAGTCTGAAACGCTATGAACCCCCATTGCTGCAAGATATCGTCACCGTCTCTCATCCTGTCGAGTTAATCCCTGATTTCCAGCCTCCCTTGCTCCAAGACACTTGACATTCGCCATACCACCACCCATCATCAGCAGCATACCTCTTACCTCATTGGGCACACAAGCCAACCTCCTACTCAGACTAAATGGTTTTCGGAAGCTGTTATGCACAAGCATTTTCCTCATTTGCTGACGGAAGTCGGGACACTTCCAAGATTAAATAGGGAGGAATTGGGCAACCCAACAGACATCCATGTGAATCCCAAGGAAGGCACACTCCCTCGGCCAAGTGGATTCTTGGAAGGTGCATTCTCAGCGTATTGGAGGAGAAGAAAAGCTGGGCACAAGTCCTAAGGAAGTAGTTGATCAGATCTAGCTAACTAGCTGTTAGAAGCTAGCTGTAGCTTGACCTATTCAAGCCATCATGTGATAATATGCATCTATATAAGACTGCCTCCTATTCTAAATAAAGTACTCTCAGTTTTGGTGATAGTATTCATGTTTTCCTGTTCTAGTTAATTTTCTGAGTATTGCTATTGCAGATCATTTCGTTCACTACTTCCGCTCCAAACAGCTTATTCAGATTATCCTAGATTTCCTTGGATGATTTTCCGAGATCTACATGATGCAACTCAGAGTTTGAGAGAGAAAGACCAATAATAGGTTTGGCTTTATCATCTCTTCTCTGTCATTCCAATAATTTATTTGGATCTATATGCAATTGCTCAGTCCCTTTTACTATCCCCCACAGGTTTTTGTTCTTCACTATATCTGGATTTTCACTTTCCAGGTATGGAAATTCTAGCCATTGAATTTTTCTAGAGGAGTTTCATTCTGAAAATTGTGTAAACTCTTCTAGAAACAAGCAGAAATGAAGAAAATACATCAAAAATTATGTATGACAAGCTGGTGACAGTTGTACGACATACGGCAGTTGTACGGGTACAGCATATGGGCTTATGTATGGTGGTTGGTGGCTAGTTTGTGATGACTGCGCAATCCATGGTGGCTCAATTGAAGGCTAAATGACAACCTAAATTCGTGGCAGCTCAATTGGAACCTGAACATAAGCTAGGGAAATGGAGGGATTTAATTAACAGCTCATGCAAGCAAAAATTGGTGGATACAATCCTTTGATATGCCTGATGTATCCTTTCCCTTAGCAGCTGACCTCTATTTTTGGTGGCTGGCTTCTAACAAAACTATCACTGATCCATGGACGTGAGGCAAGTATAGCAGCTCCTCTTCAAACTCGGCCATGAGGATCTCCCCGCTCTAAAACCATGTTACAAAGAAGTTAGATCCCTAAATCGCTAAACCCTGGATAGGGTTGAGACAGAGATACACACAATAACATAATATTATATGACACAATAACATAATATTATATTAAAAATACTCCACATGATTACAATGAGATTCACATCTCTTACATATAGAGTTCGAGAGTTCGCAATTGTCCAAAACCCTAAACACTAATAATAATTAAAAACCCTAAAGTCACTATGGTGACTTTGTTACAAATGTAAGCCTTATATTCTAACATAAAGTAGCAGATACGTGACCTGATCTTGTAGTCTAAACACAAGCTTTAGTAGATATAGTTTGATTTGCAATTGCAACTACCTACATGGCAGGTTATGCCCCCTACTATACAAGAACCAGACACAATGGACTCTCAAGAGCCCATCTAAGCAAATACTAAGAAGAATGGCAAGAGGTGTACTGCCAATTAAATCTGCAACCTAACCTAACAATGTATCGTTACCCTATATCGCATTCCAATTTATTGATGCCATATGGTAGCAAGCTAACCAAAGTTACAATTGAACAAAAAATAGTCTTATCATGCCATATTGTGCACTCATTTTGTAAATAAAATGAAACTTTTTAGATCTGATAAATTTCTGTAAACTATTTCAAAAAGGGAATATTTCACCTAAGTCACAAAAATCATGGAAAATATAGCAGCTCATCAGAGGCCTTCCTAAATATTTTCAAAAATGCTGGCAGAATAATTGGAACACTGAAGAATATTGGTTTAGTTCTGCTTCTTCTTGCATTCATTATACTAAGAATCAACGTCATATTTGCTCAGAATATAATATTGAAGGTTTTAAGAAGCAACATAAGAACACAGATTTTTTTGCTAATTCTGCAATGGCAAGTTCTTAAGAGAGACCTTTGTAGAACTCCCCTTCTCCCAGATCAACCTAACCTAACTATATATACCTTTAACCTATATTTCATTCCAATTTGCTGATGTCATATGACAACAGGATAGCCACAGTAACAGTAAGACAAAAAAATAGTCGTATCATACACTATTGTCCAATTGTTTTGTAAATAAGATAAAACTTTTAGAGCCAATAAGAAACGCTCAAAATGACCTGATTGCAGCAATGTTATTTTTTCAAAATGGGGTGGTAGTGCCATTCTGCTAAAAGAATATGTCACTTTTGTCATTGTTTATGGGCACAGTGAGTCCTGAGTCCTGGGTTACAATATATATTATGTTGGAAAAATACAGAATGGTGTAATGTTAATGGTACCCAATTTTACAGGGACAAGAAACCTGTGCTTTAAGAAGGTCACATGGGGCCATAGTTAAAGGTCCCTAATCTTTCAGACATTTTCCATTGTGTCATTGGTTTCATGAGGTGTCTATGCTTTCTTGTCATTGAAGTCATAAAGATGTCATGTTGCAACATTGAATTCATGAAAGTGTTGTTTGTGTTGTCAATGGTCAATGAAACTGTGGAATAAGGTATATGGTCATGAAAGTTGGTCTTAAAAAAGTTTAGTTGAAGAAATCAGTGATCGTGGCATTTGGTGTGGCGAACCTAATGTCACAAGTACAAGTCTATGTTGGAACTCGCCACTCCAACACCAGACAAGTTCTCATTATAAGGTTTTTGCAGGATATGTTGAGTACGAGACTGAGAACGGTGATTTCACTCGTGAAGACAGTTGAAGAAATTAATTTCCCTGAGAGAGCATATCATTTTTAGTTGTACGGCAATAGTATGTCCAGAAAAATTATTCATAATTGATTTAACCCGAAGAAACCCGATCCTATATGTGTTGAAATGTGAGCAGCTGCAGAGGATATTTATTCCTCTAACCGACCTGATAAGGTTGGCCCCTAACCGCCCAACTCTAACCGCCCTGATAAAGTCTGCTCTAACCTAAGCTAGGTCGGCCCTACCCTAACCTAGGTTGGCCCTAACCTAAGGTCGGCCCTACCCTATCCTAAAGTCGGCCCTAACCTAGGTGGCCTATCCTATATAAAGAGAGGGGGAGGCACCCCTCATACATAACAGATCACTCACTTCTGAGGCAGCAGCTAGGAGGCTTATTCTGAGGTATGATAATTCTGTTCTGGGGCAGCAGCTAGAAAGCTGTTAACTCTGTTCTGGGGCAGCAGCTAGGAGGCCTATTCTGAGGCAAATAACTCTGTTCTGAGGCAGCAGCTAGGAGGCAGAGTAACTCTGTTCAGATAGCAGATAAAGGTCAGTCTTAAGGGCAGATTTGAGGCAGCAAATAACTCTGCTCTGAGGCAGACTAAAGGGCATCTTTAAGGGCAGATTTAAGACAGCAACAAGCAGCTACAGAACAGGTTTATGAACAGAAGCAACTTCAGAACCAAGTAAACAGCAATAGCTACAGCTCTGAGTTTATGCTGAGAACAGACCTGTGGTAGAAGCTCAGAGATATTTGAAGACACAGAGACAGCAGTAAGTGTTACTGGCTTATCTCTTTCTCAAAGAGAAGTCTCGTACTGTCATTGTACTAGTTTGACTAATATATATATATATCACAAGAAGTTTTGCTGGGTTTTCTTCCCCCTGAGGGTTTCCCAGGATAAATACTTGTGCACACTGTGAATGTTTTTCTATCAATGATTCTTATGCTTCAATTAAATTCATTAAAGGGTAAAGAACACTATCGTTATCTGTTTAAGCTCAATTTTTAACATGGTATCAGATCTCTAGGGTATGGAAGTGCTCAGTTCAGCAATCTGCTAGAGCATGCGCAGATCCTTTGGAATTTTTATTCAAGCACAGTACTTGCAGAGATGTCTTCAATTTCTATAAGGCCTGAGGACAGACTTGAAAGTGCTTCAAACTTTAATGTTTGGAAAGCCAGAGTCGTGAATATTCTGGAAGAATATGACTTGGACAACTTTGTGATCAATACAGTAGAAGAGCCCACTGCCAATGCAGGAAGGACAGCCTTCAAGAAAAATCAGGCAAAGGAAAAGCGAATAATATTTGATTCAGTAAAGGATAACATCATGCATGTTATAGCACCACTGAAGACTGCAAAGGAGTGTTTTGACACTCTATCTAATCTGTATGAAAAGAAGGCGCCTAGTCAAAAGAGTGTTCTAAAGAACAAGCTCTGAACCCTCAAGATGGAGAAGGATGATTCTGTGGCCGCCTTCTTCACAAAGATCTCTCAGTTAAGAGATCAGTTGGTGGCCATTGGTGTAACTATAGATGATGATGATCTCATCCAGACTGTTGTGGATGGTCTTCCATCTTCTTGGGAGACATTTCTGGCTGGGATAAATGCTCGTGAAAATCAGCTAGACTTTGAAAGGTTGTGACATGATTGTTTATAGAAAGAAGGGATAATTCAGAGTCGAAATGGTACTTCGAAGGAAGAGAACCTTGCTCTAACAGCAAGGACAAGGAGAAGGAAAAGATTTACTTCTCAAAAGAAGTTTCCTCAAAAGGACAAAAGCAAAGGTGGCTTCAAAGGAAAAGATTTTGATATGACAAGAGTGAAGTGCTACAACTGTCAACGAAAGGGGCACTTTGCCAGAGATTGTCCAAAGATCAAAAAATGACACAAGGGTAAATATTGTGCTTCTATTGCTGCAGAAGATGAGTCTCGAAGGAGGAAGACTAAAGGGGCTTCCAGTAATCAAGAGACTAGGAGGGAATACTATCTTATTTCAGCACTCTCCGGTTCTCTTTCAAACAATGTTGAATCCTGGTTGGTGTATAGTGGAGCTTCGAGGCACATGACAGGAAATAAAGGAGTCCTTGCAAACTTCCAAGAGAAGAAGTTCTTTTCTTAGGTAGAACTCGGAGATAATGCTAGCTATGCAATCGAAGGAATTGGCTCAGCATCTTTTCAGCTAGAATTTGGAGGTGAGTTGCACATTGAGGAGATCCTGTACGTTCCTGGTTTAAAGAAGAATCTTCTTTATGTTGCAACCCTGGAAGATAAAGGTTACAGGGTGATCTTTATGGATAAGAAAGCTCTCTTATGGCCTAATAATGAAGAGCTATCTTCAGCAATTGTGATTGGAGTTAGAGAGGGAGGTATCTACAAGCTTCCAAGACATATCCAAGCATTGGTTCATGCTTCAATTAGTCCATCTGAGCTGTGGCATCGGAGGTTTGGACATATTCACTAGAAAGCGCTCCCGAGACTACAGAAAATGGTAAGAGGAATGCCTGCTTTTCATTTTGAACATGATGGTATCTGTAGAGGTTGTGTTCTCGGTAAAAACATAAAGAAGTCATTTCCTAACAGTAACAAAAGGTCTAAAGGAGTTATGGATTTAATACATTCAGACATATGTGAGCCTATGTCATCGCCTTCCCTAAATCGATGTCTTTATTATGTGATTTTCATAGATGACTTCTCTATGAAATCATGGATCTATTTTCTAAAGGCAAAAAATGAAAATTTCATTAAATTTCTAGAATTCAAAGCATTGATTGAAAACCAGACTGGAAAACACATACGTGCTTTAAGGACTAACAATGGTGGGGAATTTGAGTCTCATCAGTTTGATGAGTTCTATAAAGAAGCAGGAATCAAGAGACAGCTAATTGTGCCCTACAACCCTCAGCAGAATGGGATTGTTGAGAGAAAGAATAGAACAATCTGTGAGGCAGCAAAAGCTATATGATGTGTGATCAGGACCTTCCCACATCACTTTGGGCAGAAGCCACAAGCACTGCACTTTATATTCAAAATAGAAGTCCTCATACTATTCTAGGGGAAAAGACTCCAGAAGAAGCATTCACTGGCGAAAATCCAAAAGTGGGACACTTGAGGATTTTCGGATGTCCAGTTTACATACATGTGCCAAAAGAGAAAAGAACTAAGATGGAGCCTTCTGGGAAGAAAGGATTTTTTGTTGGGTACAGTGAAACATCCAAGGCCTATAGGATCTATGTTCTAGGCCAAAGATATATCGAGGTAAGCAAGGATGTAACATTTCATGAAGAAGTTGCATTTAAGCAATCTAAAGAGTTGTAGCTGGATGTAGAGATGGAGGAACCTGAAGAACCACTGGATCAGTTTGATACTGTGGATCTAGTAGAACAAATAGAGAGACCTCTAGAGGTACCTCCTGCTAAGAGGAAGCCTGCCTGGTGTAGAGAAATTTTGCAAGAGGCAGAAAAAACATGTTGCTCCTTCAGGTACATTCAGAGAGAGTAATAGACCTCAAAGATATTCAGGTTATGTGGCTCTTACACAAGTGGTGGTCTAAAATCCGGCCCTCTTTAAGGGTTATTGGCTGAAATTTAGTGGTGCACACTTCATGGAGGAGGCAATTCTTGGTGTATTTTGGCAAATTTTCATGTGGAGGATCTTCAACTAGGGTTTATGCTTGATTATTCTTGGTGAAGTAAGTGGAAAATCTGCATTTCTTTATTGTGAATGAATGCTTATGGTGAATTTACTTGTTTCATGTCTAAGATTATGAAATTGCTTGCTTAAAACCCTAGGAGAAAGACATATGTTACTATCTTTTTCTCTATAGTCTTCAACTTGCTAAAATTTCTTGAAAGGCACCTTTCTAGAAGTGGATACAAGAGCCCTACCATTGTAGCACTCTAGTAACCCTACTTCCTTGCCCATTGCATATTTTATTTCAATTTATCTAAGGAAAAGAGAAATCGTTAGGGCCTAACTTTTGTTACTTTCTAGCATATATCTCTAGGAGTTGGATTTTTTAGGCCTTGGGCTACCAACACCTTTCTCAGCCTCTCTGTTAAGAACCAAAGACTGAATACAAAATCACCACAATAGATATAGAAGAACAATAT
>JZKD02S2329611.1:530242-541582 GCA_000966675.3 Picea glauca
ATTTATTATATCTAACTACCATAGTGGGCCTTATTTAATAATATAGTGGACTTAGTCCACCTTACATTGAATGACCTCCACTATTATCACTATGGGCCCTCTGGGCCCCCCCACTGCCTCTCTAGCTACCTTACACTCTCCATCCCCTTTGATTAAACATTATCATTGCTATTTTCCTCTAAGAGTTCTTGCTGCCATCATTGACTCCATTACCCTAGAAAGGCACTACTCTACCATTTACAAGTGTTGATTGATCAAACAATTTTCAGAACCTCTTCTCTTGAACACCCACTAACTTCTACTAACCTTAGATTAGCCTAAATCACTAACCTACTTGTTTATGTTACAAAAGATTGCTACAGCCATCTAACAGCAGCAAATTAACCCTAAAGGTGACATATTATGCTAGCTAGATGTTGCTAAAATTGTTTGTGACTATTTATTATCAAATTGCCTAGTTAAAGCTATTATTTCAAGTCTTTATTCAAGCATTTTAAAGAATAAATCTTGTGGATGTTGCAAATTTCTTATTGCTGTTATAAACTGTTACACTGCTGCAATTTTATATCAGCTAGTACATTTCTTAAGAGTTCATTGTCTTATGAAGCACTAACATCATTTTGGTACTTGGAAAGTGCCCATTTTTGCCTTGTTGTCTTGTTCTGGGCAGGTACACAATATTATTTATTTTCTTTATGTTCAATAAGACTTAAAGAACCTTTTAACTTGAGTGATATGTGAGAGGGGAAGGATTTCCTTGTATCATTTGCCTTACCCTTCTCAAACCCCCAGGTCACTGGGGACGTCTCTCCTGGGGTACTGCAACATACTCCTAAATAGAAAGAGATTTCCTATTAAGGTGACAGTGATATGTCATTCCTAGTTACGCCAATTTTGTATCCACTTGCCTTGGGCTTTTGGGCTAGTACAAATTGTGTGATAACAGTGTTGATCCTAACCTCTACTTTAAAGTTGTTAAATATCAGCCCCTTATTTTGGTTTTGTATGTGGATGATCTTTTCCTCACAGGAGAAGAAAATCAGATAGTTTGGTGCAAGAGGGAGCTCATTTCTGAGTTCAAAATGAGAGATCCAAAACTAATGCATTACTTCCTGTGTTTAGAAGTCTAGCAAAGACTAGACGAGATCTGCTTATCTCAAGGAAAATATGCAGTAGACATATTGAAAAGGTTTGGCATGTTGAATTGCAGAAGTATGACAACTCCTATGGTTTCTAATCTAAAGAAGCTACATGACTCAAATACAGAATCAGATTTGGTGGACCCCACCATGTACAGGAAGCTTATTGGGTCTTTAATGTACCTGACTCATACTAGACCCGACATGCAATTCGCAGTCAGTGCATTGAGCCAATTTATGGCTGAGCCGAGAGAAAGGCATTGGGTGGCAGGTAAGCACATCTTGAGATATCTCCGAGGTACCATTGCTTATGGTCTAAAAAATACATCCAATGGTGGTGTGATGTTGCATGGTTATGCAGATTCATACTGGGCCGGAAGCCCAGTAGAAAGAAAAAGTACCTTTGGATACTACTTCAGTTTAGGATCATCCATGATCTCCTGGTCCAGTCGAAAACAGGGATCTATTGCTCAGAGCACAACCGAGGCTAAATATATTATGGCTAGCAATGCCAACAAAGAAGCAGTGTGGCTCAGAAAAATTGTTTCTGGGTTATTTGGTGAAAATCTTGAGACTACGATTATCCATTGTGATAATCAGAGTTGTTTAAAGCTCACAAAAAATCCGGTGTTTCATGACAAATCAAAGCATATAGATCTGAAGTATCATTATATCATAGATATGGTACAAAGAAAAGTGATCAAGCTAAAGTACATTGCAATAGATGAGCGGGCAGCAATTATCCTGACCAAGCCACTGCCATTGGCAAAGTTTGCGCACTTTAAAGGCAAGCTTGGAGTTGCAAAGAACACCTCCCTCGCTGAGAGGGAGTGTTGAAAATAGTAGCATCGGAAGGCATTCTCCAACAAGAGGTCTTAAGTGACCACCCTGAGGCTAGCCAGGGAGACTTGGAGATTAAACAGTCTTGTGAGTCATGGCAAGAGTCAAGGTCAACATACAACAAGCCTTGTGAGCCAGGACAAAAGATAGGACGAAAGAGATGTTGCCAGAGATAGTCTTGTGAATTCATGGCAAGAGTCAAGGCAAACATACAAGCCTTGTAAGCCAAGACAAAAGTCAGGACAGAAACCTTGTGAGCCATGTGCAACAATCAAGGTCAGCCTTGTGAGCTTAGTGCAAAATCCAAGGCAAATCTAGCAATAGACAGGACGAATGTATAAATCCTGTGAGCTAGATTGATGTGACAAACAATATTCCTTATCACTTATGCAAATGATGTAATTATAATGATTTAGTGCGTTGGCACGTGTGACCTTATCCACCATGAGAATATAACGAGTTGCGGAGTTGTAAAAGTCGAGTTATGAACTCAAGTTGTAAAAGTCAAGTTATGAACCCAAAGTGTGAAATTCGAGTTATGAACTCAAGTGTAAAAGTCGAGGTTGCATGTCAAGTCCAAGTGTCTAACTCAAGAATCAATTCGAGTTGTGCCTAACTCAAAGTTGTAAGAGTCGAGGTTGCATGTCAAGTTGGCATATTTAGTTACAAGTCAAGTTACAATTCGAGTTGAGTTGAAAAGTCCAGTCTCAAGGCGAGTTGTCTTGTAATGTAACTAGTTCTAAGCTGAGTTCACTCATCTCTCTTCAGCGCCTAAGCTGAGTTCACTCATCTATCTTCTGCGCCCAGGATATACAGAGAACGACTCTCTTCATTATTCACTTTGGTATGCAGCGCAAGATAGAAGAGAAGAAGGAGACTTTTGCAGGCAGCAAACAGGATACTTTTGCTGACAGAAAATAGATACTTTTGTAAGCAGCAGATAGATATTTTTGCAGACAGCAGATAGATACTTTTGCAGGTAGCAAAACAGGGCACTCACATACTGGCAATCTCAGAAGCACATTCTCATGGTGATATTGTAATCAGATTCATCATTCATTTATTTGCTGATAAGGAAGATTGTTTGCTGGGGTTTTCTCCCTCTTTGGGTTTTCCCAGGATAAAATCCTGTGTTATTGTGTGGCTAAAATTTTTGTGTGTTTTCTAATACTGCTTTACAGCTTTCAGCTTCCACATCATTTATCATTTAAGTTTTCAGATCTGTTCTTTATTTTAAAGAAAAATAAAAGTACAATGAATTTTGAACCTAAGCTCGAAATTTCACAGTCGGCCCTAACCTAAGCTAGGTCGGCCCTACCCTTACCTAAGTCGACCCTAACATAGGTCAGCCCTAACCTAAGGTCTGCCCTACCCTATCCTAAAGTCGGCCCTAACCTAGGTGGCCTATCCTATATAAAGAGAGGGGAAGGCGCCACTCATACATAACAGATTACTCACTTCTGAGGCAACAGCTAGGAGGCTTATTCTGAGGTATGATAACTCTGTTCTGAGGCAGCAGCTAGAAGGCTGATAACTCTGTTCTGGGGCAGCAGCTAGGAGGCCTATTCTGAGGCAAATAACTCTGTTCTGAGGCAGCAGCAGCTAGGAGGTAGAGTAACTCTGTTCAAATAGCAGATAAAGGGCAGATTTGAGGCAGCAAATAACTCTGCTCTGAGGCAGACTAAAGGGCAGATCTAAGACAGCAACAAGCAGCTACAGAACAGGTTTATGAACAACAGCAAATTCAGAACCAAGTAAACAGCAATAGCTACAGGTCTGAGTTTATGCTGAGGACAGACCTGTGGTAGAAGCTCAGAGATATTTGAAAACACAGAGACAGCAGTAAGTGTAACTGGCTTATCTCTTTCTCAAAGAGAAGTCTTGTACTGTCATTGTACTTGTTTGACTAATATATATATCACAAGAAGTTTTGTTGGGTTTTCTTTCCCACGAGGGTTTCCCAGGATAAATACTTGTGCACACTGTGAATGTTTTTTTGTCAATGATTCTTATGCTTCAGTTAAATTCATTAAAGGGTAAAGAACAGTATTGTTATCTATTTATGCTCAATTTTTAACAATATGGGCATAGTACCCATGTAAGATTTGAAGAATTTGTCTTGTGTTGGTATGATTATTGCTAGTTTGAAGACTTGAAGTTTTTTGTGAAGACAGTTTTGCAGCTGGCAGATGTGTATTTCTTCACGTAGCCATCTGGTACTATCAAGCACGGTTGGGGCAGCTGATGACCCATCCATTATGGCTATGCCCAAAGCACTCAAGTATTATTCAAGCTGTCAGATGCATTTGTTCATGAGAACCTAATGTTAACATTTCTATGAAATGGTAAATCTAACTATTACAACTCAGTTATCCTACTAGTAAGATTACTATAGAAGAGATGGATTTGTAGTTTCCTCCATAGTGTTTAGGAGGAGTTCAAGAGTGTCAAAAGTAACCTCTGACACTCGATTTTGGATCAGTGTTCAAAATGCATAGCTCTCATTATTTGTAGGGTATGAAAATTCATAGCTCGAGGTTTCTAGCTCTGAACAATTCGAATGCGCGCGCGGTGCGTCTGAGCCAGCGATCCAGATCACATCTGCGAGCTGCCCCATCGCCATGGCCCCAAGAGGGGGCCCCGAGGCCGCTCCTCCTCTTCCTCCCAAGCTGATTGAGTTTAGGAAGCTTGTAGCAACATGCAACAAACGCCCAACAAACGAACAACAACAGAAGTTTGTAAAAAAGCTGGAAACCATTCCCACGGTTGCTCTGTCGACCGAAGAACCCTGTAGATCGGCTCTGAATCTTGTTGAACGAGGGCTAATAGGGCAGTTCACCGGGCTTTGGCCCTCACCCAAAGCTGTTGACGCCTGGGTGCAAAGGAACTGGAGATCACTGATCAAAGAAGGAATCAGAAGCTACTTAGTCGACAAAGGCTTCTTCGTTTTTGTCTTTGATTCGGTAGAGGATAGGAATCTCATCTTTAGAAATGGCCCGTATTTTATGGGCCCCCAGGGTCTGTACTTGAACCAATGGACCCCGGATTTCGACCCGTCTCAGGATGTTCCCTCAGCTGTTCTCGTTTGGGTACGCCTGCCTCACTTACCTCTGCACTGTTGGAACCCCAAATCTCTAGAAGCCATAGGCAATAAGCTCGGAAAATATATAGATCATGCCGAAAGGAGGGATCAGTACTCCTGTGCGAGGATCTGTGTAGAAGTCGACCTGGAGGAAGGTCTCCCCGAAGCTATAAAGCTCACGGTGGCTGATTGGTCCTACATTCAAGTGTTAGACTATGAGCAACTCCCGTTTAAATGTCGGCATTGCCATGGCTACGAGCACTTCGCCAAGCATTGCAAAAAGAAAGCAAAGGAGGAGGTCGAGAACTCGAAAGGAGAACAATGGACTCAAGTCCATAAATCAGCTCCAGCTAAACAGAATAGCATATCCAAAGGGAAAGAAGCGCCCTCGGGGAGTGGAACACCTCCCTCAGTTCAGTTACAAAGGGAGGGGAGCTCAGCCCCTCCAAGAGCAAAGACAGCCAACAACCCCTTTGAAATACTCAGCACCCCAGAAGAACCACCCCCAGCTCCAGCAGCCGAAGAGGTCGAACAGCAACCCATTTCTATTATGAAAGATAAAAGCCCAGAAGAAACAGCCCCTCTACAAGCCGAATCATCGAGAAGAGTCTCTAGCCCTCCATCCTACGCAGAGATGACAAGGAAGAAGTCTCCGGAGATCTCAGGATCCTCGGAAGATGAGACATTCAAGAGGGGCCTCACAAGGGAGGGTCTGCCCCCCCTCAGCAAGTAAATAATGCGATTAGTCTCTTGGAATTGTAGAGGCTTGGGGAACCCCTTAAAAGCTGAAGCTGTGAAGAACCTTCTCAAATCAGAAACACCCGAGATCCTCATGCTCCAAGAGACTAAAATAGAAGGGGATTCCCTTCTCGATCTCAGCAAAGTAAAATGGAAAACAAAAGTTGGAAAAGCAGTAAGTGCAAGGGGTACTTGTGGCAGGCTCGCCACTCTCTGGGAGGAAGACAAATTCCACCTTGAAAGCTCCTTCGAAACACAACACTAGGTCTATACCGAACTCCGACACCTTGCAAGTAAGATCACCTTCGCCCTCTTTAATCTTTATGTTCCAGGCCTCTATGCAGAAAAGAAAGACTGCGGGCAAACTCTGTCTAACTTTCTAGAGGCTTACTCTCCCAAGATTATAATTCTAGCCGGAGACTTCAACCTAGTTTTTGAGACACGGGAAAAAAGAGGAGGCATAATTAGCAGGGACCATTTCCTTCCCTTCATGGAAGACTTAATTCAACAATGGGATTTACTAGACTTTAAGCCAAAAAAAGGACTCTACACTTGGTCTAACAATAGAGCTGGGACGGAGCACATTTCAGCCCGTTTGGACAGATTTTTACTCCAGAGCACCTTCCTCTCCGTAAAGAAGATTATCTCCACAAAAAATTTTCCAAAACTAACTTCAGATCATAAACCCATTCTACTGTTGTTTGAAGAAGAGGAAAAAATGGGGCCCATCCCCTTCCGGTTCAACCCCCTCTGGGTAGATAGGGAAGGATTTATGGACACAGTCTCGAAAGCTTGGTCCATCCCTGTCAATGGATCGCCCAGCTATGTGTGGGAACGAAAACTTAAAGCCACCAAAACAGCCTTGAAAGAATGGATAAAAAAGTCGCCAGATTCCCCCACTAGTCTCAGAAGACAGACCACCAATCAGCTGCTCAATCTGCAATTGGACTTGGAGCATAAAGACATTACCTACTCTGAAATTCAGAATGAGCAAGAAGCCCAGCTCATCACTCTCCGCTCATTCAGAGTAGAGGAAGAGTCCCTGAGACTCAAATCTCGTAACCTCTGGCTCGAGTCTGGTGACAAAAATTCGGCCTTCTTCCACCAGCAAATTCGAGCTCAACTCTCTAGAAATCACATTGCAGAGATTACCTCCCCCGATGGGATTGTCCATAAAGGAATAGCTCAGTTAAAAGAGGTTGCAACCTCTCATTTCCAACAATTGTACAAAGAAGAAGGAGTGGATACTGAGGAGGAATTTTCAGACTTCCTCACTCACGTTCCAAGAATGGTAAACGAGGAGGATAACTCAAGCCTCCGGAAGCCCTTCATTGAAGACGAAATTAGTAATGTCATCTGGACGATGGAGACAAACAAAGCTCTAGGACCCGACGGGTTCTCCATTCACTTCTACAGAACTTGCTGGGACATTATTAAGGTTGATCTGTTTCGAATGATCAAAAGCTTCCTCTAAAAAGGCAAAGTGGGAGGAAGCACAAACTCCACTTTCCTTTCTCTAATCCCAAAAGAAGCGAACCCGGTGACATTTGATCGTTTCAGGCCAATTTCATTATGCAATGCTTCCTACAAAATACTCTCCAAACTCCTTGTGAACAGAATCAAGCCACTTCTGGAAAAACTCATCTCTCCCAGCCAAGGAGGGTTTGTTAAAGGCAGGCACATTCTGGATAACATGATTCTTGTGCAGGAAACCATTCATTCCAGCCACCAACGCCGCAAGCAAGGGATGCTTATCAAGTTGGACATGGCGAACGCCTTTGATCAGGTAAGGCACTCTTTTCTTCTCCAAGTGCTTTCCGCTTTTGGCTTCAACCCTGATTTTATAAGATTGATTAAAGCATGTATAGGAGAGTCGTGGATTGCCCCCTTAGTAAATGGCAGGCCGGCAAACTATTTCAAAGCAACAAGGTGCATAAGGCAAGGTTGCCCGCTGTCCCCCTTCCTGTACATTTTGATGGCAAATTCACTAAGTCGAAAGCTGACAGCAGAGAAGTTAACTGGGACAATTCCAAGCATCAGGGCAATGAGAGGAACCGAGCC
The DNA here is from genome assembly GCA_000966675.3 of Picea glauca. Taxonomy (NCBI): domain Eukaryota; kingdom Viridiplantae; phylum Streptophyta; class Pinopsida; order Pinales; family Pinaceae; genus Picea; species Picea glauca. The sequence continues at coordinate 538,103 of JZKD02S2329611.1, forward strand.
AATCAACCATGCCTTGTTCGTCGATGACTCTCTACTCCTGGGAGGTGCTTCCCTTAAAATTGCAAGGGCTTTTAACGAAGTTATTCAAAGCTTCTGCAGAGTTTCAGGAGCACTGGTCAATAGGAGGAAAAGTGTAGTGTATGGCTGGGAGGTTGATCAGCAATCCATTCACCGGATCGCACAATCTCTTGGGTTCATGGGCTTCGCCTCCTGGGATAAAATCAAGTACTTACGTCTACCTTTATCTCTGGGAATCAGCAAGGCCCCCCCATTGGCTGGAAATTCTCAGCAAAATTAAGGCAAAAATGACTGCTTGGGGCGATCAGTGGCTTACCACAGCCGGGAAGCTTATTCTTGTAAAATTTGTTCTCTCCTCCCTTCCAATTTACCAGGCTTCGTTCCTCTTGGCTCCAAAAATGATCACCGAGCAGCTCTCAAAACTGATACGAAACTTCATGTGGCAAGGAGGAAAGGGGAACCAAAAAAAATTTCATTTGGTAAGCTGGGATATTGTGAAAAGGCCTTTACCAGAAGGTGGTCTTCAGGTAAGAGACCCCGGATTGGCCAATTTGGCGTTGGGAGGAAAGATTTTATGGAAAATCTTCTCAAATCAACGTCACCCTGTAAGCCAAGTGCTCATTAAAAAATATTTGCACGGGTTATCAATGAACAACATGGATGAAGGAGCTTCTTGCAAAGGAACCACTCTATGGAAGCTCTGCAGTCGGGGCTGGCAGTTTTTTAAAGAACACATGTACAGAATTCCTGGAAATGGGAGAAGAACATGGTTGTGGGAGGATAAAATCATGGGCCTCCAACCCCTCAAATTTGCCCCCGAATTCGTTGATCTACGTGCCTGGCTCATTCAACAGGGCATCCACAAGCTGGCAGACATTTCTTCATGGGACGCGGATGGGAATTGGCTTGCCTAGGCTATCCCACGCCCTCCAGACAGGATGCTACCAAAATACAACCCCCTCCTTGCTGCGATCTCAGGAATGGCGCCAGTGCACCTGCCCTCAAGGGACAAATGGGGTTGGGGGCAGACCGGGGCATACACAGCAACGCAGGGATTCGTAGCACTCCAAGATCAGCAACCGCAAATCCACTCTTCCTCACTGTGGCAACACGTCTGGGACCCCTTTGGTCTCCCAAAGATCAATTTCTTTTGTTGGGTTCTCATGCATAGAAGGGTTCTGACAGGAGACAACTTAGCAAAACGAGGTATCATCGGGCCCCACAAATGCCCACTTTGTTGCTCGGCTCAGGAAACGCTTGACCACCTGTTTATTGATTGCCCCTTCACTCAAGAAGTCTGGATGCAGGCTATGCATGGGCTCAATGCACAAACCTCATCGCAGCTCACTATTGTCAATTTATTCGCCTCCTGGAAAGGGTGTTCTCCTCATGCGTTGAAGAGCAAAACCACGTGGGCCAAAATCTGGTATGCCATACCAAAATACATTTGCTAGGAAGTGTGGTTAGCAAGGAATGAAGCCACTTTCAAAAACAGTCTGCGGCCACCCACAGTCGTGGCTACCAAAGCCAAAGCACTGCTTCTGGAGACTTTGGAGAATCGGCCTCACAAGCCAGATAGCGTGCTCCTCCCAGAAGAGATCAGTTGGCTTGGTGCGCCTCTCAAGCGAGTTAGTAACAAAAAGAACTCCTCTCGGCCTTGTTCCGATCCAGAGTAGCGGCTTCGGACCCCTGAACAGGATTTTCAAAAGTGGTGGAATAATCAGGGCAAGTTACGATATTCTTCGACGGAGCTTCCAAAGGAAACCCGGGGATATCAGGAACAGGGGGTGTAATCTACTCCCTAGACGGTCATAGAAAAGACAGTTTCAGCTGGGGCCTGGGGCAGAGCACTAATAATCAGGCACAAATTCTAGGACTACTCAAAGCTTTCTAGCTCGCTCATGGGAACGGCGAAAAAGACATTCAAGTCTTCGGGGATTCAGAAATCCTGATAAAAATTCTAAACACAAACGACTACTTCAACAACCCAACGCTCAACAAGACTCTGCAGAGACTCCATAAAGTAATGCAGAATTTCACCTCCATCTTCTTCTACAACATCCTCTAAAATCTAAACAAGGAAGCGGACGAAAGGGCAAATATGGGATGCCTATTACCCCAAGGAGAGCTCTCAAAGAATGACGAAGCACCCGTTTATAAGATAGAAGTCTCCTAGCTATGTAAGAACACGATAAAGGCCATCGGGTTTTTTATGGAAAAGAAAATGTAATAGGGGTTGATTAGGCTCCGGCCCAACCTATTATCCTTAAAAAAAAAATAACCGTTTATGTTAAAAAAAAAAATCATAGCTCTGTAATGATCCCAAGCCAAATTTTTTGCTTGAGACCACTAACTAGCTCGGTTGTGTATGATGTGCAGGTGTTTTATTGAAGTTTCCAGATATTAAATATGTTCATACAAGATTCATTCAACACATGAAGATCACAATATACTCAAGATATAGAACACAAGCAAAGATCTGACCTTTATTATAGAAGCAGAAATTAGATACAATAGAAAGAGCAGATCTGGAATAATCTTCAGATGGCTCTAGTAGACAACAAGTATGAGCTGCTACAAAATGCTCCCGTCAATACAAAGAAGCCTCCAAAGGCTGGATAAGAAATGAAGACCAATACCAAGAAGATCTGAATACAAACCCTCCAGCTGAAGAAGCCACGCTCCAAGAGAAGACTGAAGCCCTCAATAATTTGGCCCTGATGGAAGATGACTCCAAATGAGCCCAAACTTGGTCAGATAATAGATCAGGGTAGTGGGATCCTCCTCCTGAAGTCTCAAGCCCAACGTCCAAGGCCAACCTCTCCAAATGTTGAATATTCCAAGGGAGTTGCGCCCTCCTGAATGGAAGAAACCCTAGGCAACTCGTCCTTGAAGAAATATACCTCCAAATGATGTGAAACTCTCCAAGACTGTAGATCGGGCTAAGAGAATCCCATGGGAGAAGTTTCAGATCCAGATCTCAAGCAGATCTCTCTAGATCTGAGAAATACAAGAAAGTGGGACATCCTCCTAACCTCCAAATCGTCCCAAACTGTTGTTGAAGATTGAGTGATGATAACTCCTCAAAGAAACCCTCAAAATGATGATGGAGCACCTGCAAGTAAAACCCAACTGATGGAATGCCCAACGCTCCTCCTGATTGGCTAGATCGAACCCTTCTCAATGGTATGGTGCGCCCTTGCTGGAAACTCCCCAAACAGTACAGCCCTGCTATCTTCTGAAGCTCTAGAAGGAGATATGCTGAGAATAGAATGGTGTGGAGGAATCTTTCATCCTCGAGACCAAGCTGTGGAACAAGGTGAGTGGATATTTTACCACTGAGTTGCTCACAAGGGTTTGTACAGCAAAACCCCCAAACTGAATGCTCAAGAGCAATAACAAGCAATACACCAAATTCAGAATGAATAATAGGTGTGCCCCAGCCTCTTACTTATACTTTTC
>JZKD02S2329611.1:541592-552631 GCA_000966675.3 Picea glauca
GATATCAAGTTTACTTGGGAACCCATATCAAATAATGTATCTATCTTAGTGTGTTTAGATACAACTCTTATATGAAATAATTCATTCCTCTTTCGTTCATCATCATGAGATTCATCATTGGAATTTGAACTAGCATGAAGGGAATCTTTACCTTGTACTCCAACTGCTGTGATATTTCCTTCGTCTCCTGAATTGGAACCAAGATCTTGTTGCACTGTAGCAATGATTTTTTTCTTCCCCTTTCCACCGAACTACTTCAATCTCTTTTTTGGATGTAGTTTCCAACAATGTTCATCATCGTGACCACTTTTCTTGCAATGAGTGCAAGATGGTTTTCCTTCTTCTCTCTTTATAGTGGTGGTCTTCTTGTCCTTCCTTTTAAACTTCTTAAATGGCTTATGTGGGAAATTGGAAGGTTTCTTTGTGGGATCTTCTTGAACATGCTTTCCCCTATTCTCAAGGTGAGTGGCTTGCACACAAACTTCGTCAAGACTAGTGGGGTTAAACAATAGCAAATTATGATGAATATAACTGTGAAGTGTGCCAATATACTTCATTAAATTTTCATAAGAATCCAAAGGAATGTTTAATGCAAAAAGGATCCAGAGAAGACTAAGGACAACTCAGAATTCGCAAAAGCAACTCAAGAAGCTCAGAATGGCCTCAGCAGACAGAGAAAGGGCAAAAATTCAAAGTCCTCAAAACTCAGTGAAATTAGCATCATCGCGAAGAGCACGACACAATATTTCCAACAGCGTAAACGGCTCGTCAAACGGAGTTACAGATCGAAAGATATTCACAGTGAAAGTTTTGGTCAACCTAGCCCAGTCAACAAGGATGAGTCAACATCTGTACTGCTGACGTCAGCATCAGTACGGATGATGTCATCATATGTATAGTGTATGTATCACACGCAGAAGGTGACACCTGTCATGTTGACGTCAACATGGTGACATGGCAACACCAGAGGCTGCCACGTGTCACTCATTTTTTCCATTTTCGGGTCAATCCATGGACCAATGAAAAAGTGCCATGTGGCAGACCGTATGGTGATGTGGTAGGCTGATGTGGCAGGTGACTGTGCAAGTGGTTATTGTGGCTCAATGGTTAGCTACCACGTGGCAGTGGGAAAATGCCCAATGAGGGCCTGAAAACAGAATTTCAAAAATAAAAAAAAAGCGGGCCTGCCAAATCCGACGGAGCCCCACCAAATCTGGTGGCCCAAACTGTAAACTCCAACAAATCCAAACGCACTCCAAACTTGGCGAAGTTCTAAACTATATATATATATATATATATATGCATTGCTATAACTATAACCCAAAAGGGGAGGCCCACAGGATCGACCTTGGGACCTCCCCCCATACAACGCCTTAGCAATAGCATCTGCCACTGTTGGGCCAACAGACTACGTTGTATAGTTCACCCCACTTTTTCCTTTTAAGATGAGTCTTCCCATAGATGGAGGAAGGAGGGTGCTCAACTGTATGACTAGGCACAAAAACCGAGACACAGTACAAAGAATTAAATACAGGGAGCAGGCACAAAAACCGAGACGAGATTTCTCAAGGACCTGGGAGTGCCAGAGTCGGATTGAGGCGTGGAGACAGTCATTTTTGGGTAATTCAATGCCACGAATTCAATGGTGTTGTATGTTTTCTGATCTGAGCAAATCTTCTGCAGTTTAATTCCAGAATGAGGTATACTTATGTATTTTGCTAAATTATTTTGTTGAGTTGATAAAAAGGCCTACCCATTTGAGAGAAGGACCTGGAGACATAGTCCACCAAGGACGAACTCTATTATCAAGTTTTTGAGTTCAGATTTGATGCTTCTGTCTCTTCATTATTAAGCTTTTCCTTCTTTAATGGTGCACTTTAATTTATGCTCATTTAATACAATTCTTTATAAGTCACTTCGATGAAAAGATATTGGATCAATGGAGAAGGAAGTCTCCACAAAACTCAACTCAATTAACCCAAATAATGGCACAACAATTGAGATAGGGAGGTTTAATCATAGATTGGAAAGAAATGAAAACATAAATGCAGTGATTCGTAGTGATTTATCAAGAGTGGTGGGAAAGAAAGCACATGGTTCTCTCCGGGAGGTTGAGACCCTAGGGTGGGAGTTAAATATGACAAGGACATTTTTTCCTCAAGATATTTTGAAGTAGTAGAGACCAAAAAAATAAATGGACCAGAAGATTCAACATTGGATGCAAGGAAATTATAATATGCAATTGGGAGTCTTAGATTCTCAATAAAATTGATGTCCCTGCTTTATAGGAAGAATTCAACTCTATGTAATTATTGAAGGAACATTGGCTAGCATTGGGATAGAATCTTTTTGTGCCTTCAAAAAATCCCAAATAAGGGAGGCCACAAGGATGGAAGGTCAAGGGACTGTTAAGATGGATTCTAAAGTGTATTGTAAGGAAAATATCCCCAACTCCTCCCATCTGACAATAAAATACCTAAAATATATTTCTCACACACATCTTACTAAATTGCTTAATCCACCCTCTAAAGAAGTAGTAATTGATGATGATAATAATGGATATCATCTCAAGCCTGGGAATGACTCAGTTGAGGGAGTGGAAACTAGAATATAAGGGAAATCAAGTAGTCACTTAGTAAGGGAAGGGCCACATTCTTTGGGTAGGAAATATTTCCTATCTCATGCCAAGACAAAGCCCTATGAGAGATAAATTTGGAAAACATTAAGCAAATGTTGGGGCCCTTAGAATAGGGCAAGCCATACAGAGGGTTACCTAGATTGGGATTTCTATCCATAACACTAGGGGGCTAGGCAACCCCTCAAAAAAATTCCCTGCAAATATTGGTAGAAATCCACAAGCTTAATGTGATCTTGATTCAAGAAACAATGGGAGGAGGGAATAAATTAGTAGGATATATAGCTAAATTCATGAAGGATTGAGAATTTCTTATCCTTAACTTAGTTGGAAGATTAAGGGATTAAATATCTGGATGGAAGAAACATTAAGTGAGATTGATTAATTCTATTTGTGTGTGTGTGTGTGTGTCAAATATAGTGACATAGATTTTCTCATTAGAGCTATAGAATTTTTTTGTAGTAGTGTTGAGGCCTAAACACCTTCCCCATGCTAGTGGGCTTGGGGCCCCTCCTAAAATTATTCCAACTCAGATCCTTTGATCGTTGTGCTCATTAGTCATGTTCTTTTGGTTTTCAATGGTTAAGCATTTCCTTTTGACTAGATGGTTGACATTTGATTTAATGTTTATTTTGATTTATGTCATTGTCGTGTTCTTGATTGAATATGATAATAATCCTGGGGAGTGTGTTAGTGTCGCTTGCATATTTCATTACACTTATCATATCCGCATGTATATTTTTCACCTTTTGATTCTATGACTAATCCCGACCATGAAAGAAAGACATCGATTAGCTATGAATTGAATATCCCAAAAAAAATTGGTCCTCCCAACACATAGTTAATATCAAGTGATCCAAACATCAGTTGGTTGCTTTCATGGGATAATATTTCTTGGCCACTCATGGGTAACCTTAGTTCCAATGAACATATTGAGAGCCTATATAACACATATGTCATACGAACTGACATATGTAAATTCATGTGAAACAATAGAAAGAACGAGGCCCAAACATGTATTAAAAAATGCCTTTTCTTGTAATTTTAGTCACTGGTCAAAGTGTATTTTTCACCTTTGAAGTAGGCCAATTATGTGTTTGTGGGATTACGAATCCAATGCCATTGACAAAATCAAAATCTGAGTTATAGAAGTGTCAAAACGATAACCAAGGGATCTTTCTTCAAACGACCTTCATTAAAGAAGAATCTGCTTAAATGCTTGAATGAAGTTGTAAATTATCTCACTAGAAACCTCTCCTTGTGCCCTCCACGTCGCAAAAAAGACACCTCAATCGAACATCGTATGAGAAAGTTATGGACTTTTGAACTTAGGATATTGTTGTATTAACATCACCACCCTCCATTAATTTCTTAAATTCACTTATGAAGCCATTCATTAGGAGTAAAGAAATAAGACTCCCCTTGAGAGTTTCTTTCCATTAGAAACCCTTAGAATTTTTTTTGCTTGTAAGCTTTGAAGCTCTAACTTTTTTCTTTTACCTGACAACCTTGCTCAATGAAAAATTGAAGTTTCCTTTCACTTGATGATACACATTGTCAGTGATCAATAGTCATCCACCACTAATACAACGGAGAAGAAACGTCTCAATCCATTGATATAGCGTGTATCGGTAGAAAACCCTCATTCTCACCAACACAGGAAACCTTCAACACTTAGAAATTTTTTAAGGTTTCCTTTACCTTGGATCCTCGATGAAAGAAAAATTGTTTCCTCGTGCTGATACAATGGAGGAGAAATCATTTCCTCACACCAATAAAACAGAAGAAAAAATCTTCTAACCTGCAACACATTGGAAGAAAAAACATTTTGGCCTCCGACACAAAGGAAGCAAAAAGCTTCTGACCTCCGACACAGTGGAAACAAAATGCTTCTCCAACACAGAGGAAGAAAAAATATTATGACCTTCGATACAATGGAAGCAAAAATCTTTTGACCTCCGAAACAATGGAAGCAAAAGCCTTCTGACCAGCTTCAACATAAAGGAAGCAAAAATATTATGACCTTCAACACGACAATGAGTCCCGTAAAACTACCTTTCATATTTTTTCCATAACTTTTGACTTCAAGCTCTGTTTCACACACTCCTTATATTGTTGGAAATGTATAATCGATCTTTACAAATTCCAAGTTATAAGTTTCAGGAGATTCCCCATTGTTCAACCCATATTTTGCAACTTTTCATATTGGCATACTATCATCAACCCAGGAAACTGATAACACAACACTTCAGTGGGGATATCTAGGAAATCATCATCAAAGGACCATATACCACACTCAACTAAGTATATCCAAACTACTCACTCAGTTTCCATTTGATTTGTTCATGTGTAAATATCTTTCAAAGTTATATTTGGAAGGTTTATGTATGGACAACTCATGTATTGGGTGGTGAATGGGAACCAGGTACTAGTATTAAATGAAGATCATATATATGAGTCTGAATACATAGTGTGTAAAGGAGTGGACTATAGAGACGTGGATTCTCTACATCAAGACAAAGAGGCTCCACTAGCACACAACAACGTCTTTGTGAAAGTTACCTACAACAAAGAATAAAATACCAACATTGACAACATTTGCCGTAGAAAAGAGGAAGAAGAGATAAAGACAAAGGAAAGTATAATATAAAACTTTGAATTTGTATATTTCATCTTTTCTTGGGAAGAAACAGAATGTGGAAGGCAAAGAGTTTGTAATAGTTTCTTGGGAATCCAAGAAGTCCCAAGGAACAATGACCAAACTCAACTATATAAACCCATGATCGCCCACCAACACTAAAAGACAAATTCAAAATGTGAATGTACACAATGTACAATATATTAAATTATTAACATTTATGTTGTCATTATTCCCTCATCATTCCATAGAAGATAAGAACAAAATTTACAAATGGAAGGTCAAGAGTCGGGAAGGAAGAAGGCCAACAATCAAGATGAATTTCAATAAAAAGGGGGATTGTATTTGAATAAAGGGCTTTTGGCTCTTTGAGATTTCATATACTATTGCTAAAACGTTTAATGAGGAGAAGCTCGTTTGTCCAATCTATTTTTTGGAGAACTATGATTCTTGTGTTGCACGTGTTGTGGACTATTCTGCTATGCTTTACTCAACATTGGGGTTGTGTAAGAATGTATTTCATACTATAGACTATTCTTATGTGTGATTATTGCATTCTTATTTATGTTCTTTAGGGAATATTAGTCTGAATCTATGAACATAGGACTGTAAATGGTTGTTTAAAGACTAGACTATTCTAGGTTTGCAGTTATTTACTCATATTCTTGTATTTTCTTTGTGCGAACTATTCCTTGGGCCTTTGATAAGAGCATGTAAGGTTTTGTGTTTACTTTATGGTTACCTTAGATTCATCTGAACACATACATTTTCATCCTAGATTAGTTGCATTTCATTCCTTCGCTTAGAAACCACCACTGGTGAACTGGGCCACAACCACTAAACCCCAAACTAGAAATGGCTACAGGGCCAAAATTTGGATGGGTTCCCTATTCCAAATGATGAGAGGTATAATTGGGATTTCTCAACGAGGGTAACCCCTACTATTGATCAATTTCACATAGGTTGCATCAACAAGTAGCTAATATATATTATCCTTATGATGAAAGGGGTGGTTCAATTGCAAAACTCATTAGCAAAAGACTTTTTGGATGTTTGGGGTTGGGCCCGATCGTAACGTTCAAATGAAGTTCCAATGCTGTTGACTCCCATATGGATCTCTCAAGGGGTGGGTGCAATGTTATGCCTCCTTTGGACATATCCCATGAATAATGACATATCGCTCCAAGCATATAGACGTTCGATATAATTTCCTTAGAAACAAAGTTAAGAAGGGAGTAGTGGTTATTGAGTATGTTCCCTCAAACCCACAAGTTGCAGCTGACTAAGCCCCCAACAAAGGGGAATTTTGAGAAAGGTGGACCTATTGGATACAATTGAATCCCAACATTCATGTATTTCTTTGAATTCATGACTTATTTATCTAGATTTATGCACTTATCTCCTTAAGATTATTAGTGAATGAAATCATATGTTTTCTTACATTACAGAAAAATTATTGATTGACTATGTTATAAAGGGGTATAAGTATGCGGATATTCATAGTATGAGCACTCCCTCTGCAGATGGATAGGGAAATCTACCCACTTGGCCTATATACAACACAAATCCTCATAGGTTAGGGTCAATGATGGATGAACCATCCTTTGGTGGTTTATAGTATATTTTCACTGCTAAGGTGCCCATCATAAATAGAGCTAGGTCCCTCCTTGTGGTTTTAGGTTCTAGGTTTCTAGGGGTTTCAAAGGAAGAGAGAGTTATTGTTGGAGGTTACTTAAATTTCACAATAAAAAGAGCAGAGATATGGGGAACAATAGTTGGAACTAACCCTTTGGGAGATTTTTTCATTTATTAAAAAGAGGAAGCAAGATTGGTTGATGTGGAGCTTATCGAGCTAGAGCGAACATGGAGGAATCAAAGAGCTGGGGAGTAAAATGTTTCAAAGAAGTTAGACATAGTTCCTATGGGAGAGGACATTATGGTAGATCCAAAGAGAATTAGGCCTTGGGTAGAGTATGGGGTGACTCTAAACACCTCCCAATATTGCTTAAGATTCAAAATGAGGACAAGCAACCACCAAGCCTTTTCAAGTCTAACCCAAATTGGTTGGAGAAAGAGGATTTTGTAGAGCTTGTCAGGACAAATTGGAAAGATTATGATGGATCACCAAGGGCTTCAACCAAATTCCAAATTTCACATATCCATAGGAAACTAAAATTTGTAGTACCTACCTAGGCCCTTAACAAATTAAAACATTATGAGCAAGATCTTAAGGGAATAGAAAGCCAAATATCAAAGGTATATAAACAAGATATTGAAGGTGTGTTCTCAAAAGAGACAAAGGATAGACTGTAGGGACCAAAAAAAAAAAACAAGAACGTATTGGAAAATAATGAGGCTAAATGGAGGATGAAGAGAAAGGCCACTTGACTAGCCCATGGAGATGAGAACACCAAGTTATTCCAAAATTTTGCAAACCATAGGAAAAATCTAAATAGTATGTGGGAGATGCAAGCCTTGGGTGGAAGTAGAATAAGGAAATTTGAAGAGATAGCTAACTTAGGGGTTGATAATTTCCAAAAGTTGTTTAAAGGTCCTAAGAGGGTAACATTGCATAGATTATTCATATGACCTCTTACTTCCCTAAGTTTTCCAATCAAGAATCTAATGGATTGTTGATGGAGGAGGTTTCAAAGAAGGAGTTAAAAGAAATGGTGACGTCATTTCAGAAAGGATAAAAGTCCAGGGCAAGGTGACTAAACAATTGAATTCTTTATAGGGTTTATCGATCTTGTAGAGGAGCATTTATTTAGGGTGGTGGAAAAACCAAGTCTCTCTCTTAAAGTTTCGGGAGCCTTTAACCCTACATTTATAGATATTATCCCTAAAGGCTAATCCCACATTGTTTGATGAATTTATACCAATTTATTTGTGTAATTGTATATATAAAATAATTGCAAAGGTGATTGCAAATAGGGTAAAGATAATTTATTTATTTCATTATCTCATAGGTGTAGCCTTTGGTTTCTACCTAGTAGACAAATGCATGAAGCGATTGGGGTTGCACAAGAGGGTTTATATACTATCAAAGTGAAGAAAATGTTAGCTATAGTTTTGAAGTTGCAATTATCTAAGACATATGATAGAGCTAGTTGGATCTACCTTATATTAAAGTTGATTTGTGCGGGTTTGGGGGTATAAATGGTTAATTGAATAATGATTCGTTTATGACCTCAATCTCTTTTGTAGTTTTGATTAATGACTCTACTTCAAAGATCTTTGCTCCTTCTAGTGGAATGAGACAATATTGTTCCCTATCCTCTTTTCTCTTATTGCTAATAGATGAAGGTCTGAGTAGGGTGATCTTGGGGGGAAAAGCATTGGGACACTTTAGGAAATAATAATAAGAGTGGAATTTAGACTAAACTCTTATTTGATGACATTTTTGTCATTTTGTGATGGCTCATTTAGGGATGCAACAAAGATGAAATAAATTATGCATATATAGAATAAATCATTTGGCATGGAGATTAATGTGCAAAAGTCTTCAATATCCTACAATGGGATTCAGGAAGTGACAGGCCTCTATAATATCTATCAAAAGTCCCATCAATGACACACTTTTTGACCACCTTTATATCTATAAACTCACCTTTTTATCATGCTTAATATAAATTGTGGTTTCTTGCAAATTATTTAATGAGTGATTTGAGTTTGTGATGTGATGAGTTATGTTTATTTTTATGATTATTTTTCATGATAATATAGTGTATGTATCCTAATATAAACAAGTCAAGCCACACATGGAAGGTTGGAGGTCCTAACACTTGGAGAAATACAAGGGATCTTGTGTCCTCACCTACCACCAATTCGTTGCTAGACATTAAGGATCCACTTTAGTCCAACTTCCTCGAGCTCTAACTCTAGGGGACCAAGAAGACAACCAATAAAGAATGAGGATCTTGATTGAGGAAGTCTGGGGGAGAAAAGCCTCAAAATTTCTCCTTGATTGAAAGACAGATTCGATCTTCCGAGTAGTATAAATGAAACCCACTGACTAGTTTCGAGAATTTAGTTTTTTATTGAGGATTGAAGGATTACATCTTGTCATTTTTTTAGAGACCTTGAGAACTTGGAGCCTTGCTCCATTGATGTACTATGCTTTAATTAATTAATGAATATTTTTCATTGTCTAGCTCATTATCCTCTTCAAGGGTCCTTATGTTGTTTGGGTAGGGCCTACTTAAGAGGGCTCAAGGACCCTTATGTACTATTTATTTTCATGTATTTATGTTTTAGAATAATATTTTAATTGTTTAAAGTAATTAGCGTGTTAAACTCATAGTTATATTCATGTATGCAATTTAGCTCTGTTTCTTGTAGAATAAGTTGCAGGTTTGTAGGAACTCATTGGAATTGTTTTCTTAGGATTATAACTTCATTTCAACACCATCACATAATGTTTGGATTATTTTATCAGTATCGAAAAGAATTAACAAGCTATGTGAATCTTTTTTATCTTTCATGTAGACTTTCTAGTAGGATTGTTAACAATTTATATAGAACAACACAGACTTAGGTTTTATTTCATTTTTCCATTGAATGATTGAAGATTCTTAATGTCAATTTGATGATATCAGGATATGGTACTTCTTGAGGGGTTAGGGAATTAGGTAAGAGATAAATCTTTATGCAAGTAGCATAGTTTCCATTCAACAAAAGTATTTAGTTTTCTAGTTCCATTTCCTTCAGTCTTCTTTATGCAATGATTTCATTAGCAATGCTTCATTTTCAACCTTACAATAGTTTCCTTTGAAGCAATGCGTGATCTTATATAAATGCTCATTCATTTCCAACATTATTGATTTAGTTCAATTTTAAGTTATGATTTCCTTGATTAATGATTTATTCCCCCTTATCAAGTACTTAGAGTGAGACCCGGGATATCACAAGCCCCAACTAGTAGATAGGTGCATACACATTCAATAGATTCATACGAGGAAAATAGGTGTATTATGCATATATAATGCATAGTACCTCAAAAGTTTGTACAAACCTTGGGTTGATAATTAAAGTAGCAAGTTGAGGAAAGGGAAACATTCTTGCTACTATTCCAAGGTCCGCCACTTTTTGACATTGTTTCCTAGGAAGTGAAAAAGACTACACCCCATTTTCATTCTTTCTTTTTGAAAAAAAATAGTATTCATGCATACATTTTATCATCACATATATAAAAGAGAAAACAATGTCAATTTGCATTTCCTTTGTTTTAAAATTTCTAAATGAATGACTCGACCTAATGATAGAACAAGAAATTTTCTACCTAAATCGCCCACCACAGAAATAGGTCCCAACAATCAAGAACATCAACAAGTTGGTTGTGAGACACTTTTCCCAGAAGCACGAGAAAATTTTGAGGATTTCTCAAGAGAGGAAGAAAGAGAATTTGAGAATATCTTAGAGGGAGGCCAATCCTCATCCCACCATACTATGGTTGATGAGGAAGAGAAAGAAAAAGTCTTTGAGTTTCCCATTCAGAAAACCAACGGGGAAATAAAAATGAAAAACATTAACCCCTTTTCCCTACCTCACATCCACGACGTCATTTAAAAAGATCTTGACACCTTTTTGTTTGAGTTTGCAGTCGTGTGCAATGTTAATGTTTATGCCATTATTATAGTTCTTTGCATTTAATTAGATAAGAGCATAATAAGAACAAGATCATTGAGAAATACACATTCACAAGAGACACAACATTTATCCTGGGAAACCCTCTAGGGGAAGAAAACCCAGCAAAAACTTCCTTAT
>JZKD02S2329611.1:558006-625707 GCA_000966675.3 Picea glauca
CGATGACCAATCCGCAAAAGGGGATTTGGTCCTTATACAATTACCGACATGATTAATCCTCAATGGGGATTAATCTAATAACAACAATAATAATAATGACATGATTAATCCTCAACGAGGATTAATCTAATAACAATAATAATAAGAATGCTCTTCGCAGTTACATTGTTTCAACATGCAGGACCTTTGATTACACCTCATATGAGAAAAAGCTCAAACTCTTTCCTTCTACCTTGAAAGTCTCATCCTTGAGATGGTCCATGAGCTTGGAAGGGAACAACATTACAATATGGGATCGAATGAAGCACACTTTCAACAACAAGTATAGGGACTATTGCAGAACAAAATATACAAGAGATGAAATCTTCTAGATGACCCAATGGGAAAATGAATACTTGGAAAACTTTGAGGAAAGGTTTCAACTTAGCTACAAGAGATCCCATAATTGTACTTTGAATGAAGACTCACTAAAACTTGTCTTTATTAGAGGAGTAAGGGAAGAACTTGTGGAAACATTGAATCTCCTAGCAAATGGAGATATTTTCCAGATGGATTATGGAGACATCAAGAAGATCTTCAAAAATCACTCTAGATCTTCTGGAAAGAAAGGCAAAAGTGGTAAAGGAATGATAACACAATCTTCTAACCCTTCAACTCTTATTACAAATAATATAGGAGAATTATTAGAAGATATGAAGATTGACATTTTGCGTTCACTAGCTATGCAAATGGATACCTTGTAGGTCAAGAAGAAAGAGGAATAAGTAGAAAGGGAACTAGTTATATTTTGTCTGAAATGCACCAAAAGGCATATTAGGAATGATTTCTCACTTAACATTGTAGATTTATGTGCATTTTGTGAAGAACCTCATGCAACTAACACATGTCCTCCTCTATCAAGTTTAAAAGCTACATATCAAGGAGCATAGGAAAATATGGATTCAATATGATTTATCAACCAGAGAAGACCAACGACACCAAGGCACTACCAACAAGGTCTGAGTTAAAATCCTCCTCAGTATGTTGGTGGATACAATGCACAAATTCCTTCTCAACCTTGGTATCATTCTTACCAGCCTCCTTGGACTATGCAAAATCAATGGCAATACCCAATCCAACTTGTTTCTTCTCCTTATGAACCATTTCAAAGCCAACCTCCAGTGAAAAACCATTAGTGAACATTCCTCCACAAGGATGGATGCCCCAAAATTTTCAAAAAACAACATTAATACCTCCTACTCCTCAACCAAATAACACTCCCCATAATATTCCTCCTCCAAAGCAGCCTCAACTACCTAATCAATTTTCTCCCAATCCAAACAATAAGTAGGTTCAACCTATATACAATAATGAGGCTACATATCAAACCTAAATGGCATGGGGTAGATATCCTTTTGGGAATGCCTTATTAAGATCATAAAAGTTAGTGAAAAGTATGATGGTCCCCTATTTTCTGTCAACAGAGATGGCGTTTGACACCCACTCAGTTAAGGGAATAGAGTATATGAATCCAATCTTCAATAAATTTTCTACCTCAACCTTGATGGTTGATTATTTATTTAGATGAACATTTCATAGATTCCATTGAAAAAAAAAAGTCATTGTCATATGTTTTATATCATGTTTGATAAAACTAGGGTTAATGCCTAAAATTCTTTCATAAGACCATGTGAAAACATCTCAAAATTCCTTAAAGGGGGTTATATAAGTAATTATTTCTTTAGGAGAATAGTCAACCCCATGAGAACATTTTCCTCTCATTTTTTTTGGACATGTCATTGCCTCAAGAATAGGCTCATCAGAAGAAAATACCATTTCCAAAAAATCATTGGCACTAGGTGGGTTCAAGGTGCATATTGACAAAGTAAACTGATTGTAGTCATATTTGGGGTGAAGATATTGATAAGGGTCTGAAGTAGCATTGGATAGCTTGATAAGTAGTTTGATCTCATAAAATGTAAAACATCACCTACATATCCAATATCTAAATCCACACTTGAATTCTTTGGCATAAGTCCCTAGACCTCTCCACAATAAGATAGTTAAAAGGGAATTTAGTGAATTGGCATTGGGCTCCCTTCAAAATATAAAGTTTGGAAGGCAACCGAGGATTCATTAGTGACTATTGAAATCACATACATAGGTAATGGGGCCACATAGTTTAATTAGTGGGGGAAGAGAGAAATTACCCATCAAAGACAAGTCTTTATACATCCCCACACATACACCTTCAAATGAGTAAGATGATCCATCAATGAATGAGATATTTGTCCTATGTTTTGAACTAGAATATAGTGGACAATAGGTGATTTGGTCAATGGTAATTATTTTTCCTTGACGTGGAAACTTCAATAAGTGAAACACATAAGACATGACTACCTTCATCACATACATCCAACCGCATCCCAAGATAACCTTATAATCAATAGGGCATCAACTACTTCTACTTCTATAGTAACAATATTACCTTGTAATTCAACAAGGATATTGGGTATGATTACATGAGGTTTGAAAATTATACTATTAAATAATTTCAAGATGGTGGCCAAGGTAGTGAGCTCAAGGGATTCCAATGCTCTTCAAAATAAGATCAAGATGACATTGGAAGAGACTCATTCATCTATAATACACCTCAAGATATTCATGCTATGCTAGGTAATTTGGATATAAAATGTGACAACGTGAGGGAGCCTAGGAATTACCTGTTCTAAGTCAAATGTTATTAGACTAACATTAGAAGGTTGTTTTCTATCTATCATGTTTAGCAATGCTTTTCGTTGCTAGAGGACCTATAAAATAGACATGGAACATGGCACCTAGGATATATATTCCATAATATTATAAATTTGGGCAGTTTAAGGATGGGTTTCGTGCATAGTCCTACATAAGAAACCTTTTGAAGGATGAGGCATCACTTCTATCGAAGGTTTATGAATTTACAAATTTCCATTCAATTATGATGTAGAGTCTTCCTTCTCACGGGATCTAGTATCTGATGCTTCCTAATTTTGAGCTCGTGTATGGATACTAACATCTTGGTCACACATATAAGTGTTTGTGCTTGATGGGTTGCCATGTTGGGGAGGGGCCATTTGGTTTCCTCTTATTGAGGGGCCTATTTATAATTTGTTGTGAATTGTTGTTGTTGGGGAGGGAATGGACTCTAGAGGACATCAAGTTATTTCTATTAATAAATATTATGAGGTAATAACCTCTTATCTTCCTGAAGATAAGGGCATTGATGCATACAATTGTAATGCGTACACAGTTTACAAGGAAACTTTATCTTCTTCTTATTTTTCTTACCCGCAACGTTGTTACTGATATCATCTTTTTATTCATTACGACACCTCTTTCTCCATCATGATGATTGCTATTATTTCATTGTCTTTTTTTCTTTTTTCCCCCGGTGTGTTGCTAGTTAATTTTTCCTTGTGCCAAGTTCTTATTCAATGATTGAACCACATTAGTATTAAAAGTCAGGATGGGAGCATGGTTTTGAAATTGCTTAAGCTAAGCATTATGAACTTGATATACACCTTGGGTAAGTTGAGCATATGAAGTAGAAATAGTGGCATTACCATTTGTGGACATTCATCCTATTTGGCTTGTGACATTAGTCATTTCCGAATTTTTATGGATCATATCACACCTTAGCATGATGTCCTATTGTGGTATTCTTACTACTTGACCTAGGATAATTGGGAATGATTTCACAAAGAATCCTAGACCGAGAATACACTAGGCATAATTGTTGGCATTTTAAGATCACCTCTTCAGAGACCACCCCTAACACATCAATGCCCTTGGTAATTCTAGGATGGAAAGACTTTACAAACTAGGTTGCTAGAAGTTAGTTTGGAATATTAGATCTGATTGTCCTTCATCTCCATCTCCACTCATGGATATAATTTGATGTCCGTGTAGAAGTATTTTGATGTAAGGAGGTCAACAATTTTTTTCTAGTTTTATAACGTAAATTGTCTTTCCTTAACAACTCTTAGTTCATCATTGTTACAACTTTATCTATCCCATATGATGAGTGTAGTGTCCACAAGAAACGTCAAATGTTTCACATAATGACACACAATTTTCTTCTAGAAAGATTCAACAACATGTTGATTAACTGTGAAAATCTACACACTCAAATTTTAAACCTCTATGGAGAGTATTGTCTCAAGGAGATTGGGGCATTTTAAAAGCTCATAGTTAAAGTTCTGAAATGAGTAGTTGTTCTCTCCTTATCAAATTTCAGTTCATCATTGCGATAGATTTCTCTATCCTCGATGTTGGGTGGAGTGTCCACTCGAAATGTCAGACATTTCATAAATTGACTCACAATTTTCTTCCAGAAAGATTCAACAACATGTTGATTAACTGTGAAAACCCACACACTTAGATTTTAAACATCTATGGGGGGGATTGTCTTGAGGAGATTAGGACCTTTGAAAAGGTCAAAGTTAAAGTTATGAAACAAGTAGTTGATCTCTCCTTAACAACTCTTAGTTCATCATTGCTATAGATTTCTCTGTCCCTAATGATGGGTCGAGTATCCACTCGGAACGTTAAACGTTTAATAAACCGACACATAGTTTTATTCCTTCCAGGAATATTCAAAAACATGTTGGTTAACTGTGAAAATCTACAAACTTAGATTTTAAAACTCTATGGAGAGGATTGTCTCGAGGAGATTAAGACCTTTGAAAGTATCAAATTTTAATTTATGAAATGAGTAGTTGATCTCTCCTTAATAACTCTTAGTTCATGATTGCTATAGATTTATATGTCCCTGACGATGGGTAGAGTGTCCACTCGAAATGTCGAACATTTCATAATGTAACACATAGTTTTATTTCATAAATATTCAACAACATGTTGATTAACTGTGTAAACCTACACACTCATATTTTAAACCTCTATGGAGAGGATTGTCTCAAAAAGATTAAGACCTTTAAAAATATCATAGTTAAAGTTATGCAACGAGTAGTCGATCTCTCCTTAACATCTCTCTATTCATCATTTCTAAAACTTTCTCTATCCCCGTTGATTGGTGGAGTGTCCACTCAAAACTTCAGACATTTCATAAACTGACACACATTTTTCTTCCAAAAATATTCAACAACTAATTGAAAGTGTGTTAGGAAATATCTTGCTAAAGATGAAGAAGCATTGTGAGAAGCTCTTGACAATTGAATATATTACTTTGTAACTACACCTGTCAAGGTTCATTGAAAAATTCTAATTATGATGCTAACCTCCATAAGTTTGTTTGATGACAACCATAGGTGGAAATTCATGACATGGTTTGATGGGTCTTCTCTAGATTTGCCTTAGAATTTATGAATGTCTAAAAAAAACTTGTTTGGTGTCACTAGCCAATTTGGGTCATGGCCTATGGGATTATTTATCATGCTTGACAAATCAGGTAGGTCCAATGTTTCCATAAATGGAAAAGGGGAAATAAACAAAGAATTATGGTTTCCTAGGCTAGTACCTAAGATCCTACTTTGGAAACCACTTCCACCTATATTACTACCACTAGGATAGTACCTAATATCCCACTCTGGAAACCACTTCCACCTATATCACTACCACTGGTGGTGTTTCTACCATCGTTGCTTGGGCTATTACTCATTTGGAAACCACCACAAGGTATGTACCCATAAATGATGGGGATTCTTGTACTAGGGGTGATTCCACCACTACCAAACATTCTCATGGTAGAGGTACATGATACAGGTGGATATCGGTGGCCACCCACCTATTCCATTGGCTAGAAAAACAATTTTCCACCTTGGCATTTTTTCGGGTTCCAAACTTTCGGGGCCATTTTGAGGCCCTAAACAACGTTTTTGGGATTTGGGGCCCAGGTGACTACCAAAGGCATTGACCTAGGCCAGTAGAAAATTGTTCTTCTTGGTTATACCTTCCTAAGGGGCTATTGTGCGCCTAAAACAAAGATCGTATGCAAAAGTTACGACCCCGAGAAGTTGATGTACTAACTTACCCAAATGGGGCCCACATGACTTTTGGCGCTTCATCTCCTAGGGTTAGGTTTTTGGATGTCTAGGTTTTTTGACATTCTTGTTTATGGTAAAAGGCCTTTAGATCCTCATAGTAACCATCTTCTTGTGAATGAGCGCAGCCATCACATCTCTTCTCAGAGATAAGCCGCCACCATTCGAACACGCTTGTTTTTCGCTGCATTTTACAGTTTCAGCTTATTTCCTTATTGAATAGAAAACCAATTTTACTGTATCTTTGTTATTTTGTGTTAAGCACATTTTAATAATCTGTATTCATTTCATTTTTCTCATAAAATCTGGATCAGTGGTATTAGAGCGGTCTGCTCCTTGTCATCTTAATGCATGTCCCCAACGAGGTCAGGGTACAAATAATTGGGTCTCGAGCTTGTTTCTCTCGAGGACAAAAAATCTCGCATGCCCAAGTGACCTCTCATGGCAGTTGAAAATAAATATGACGGGACAAGAGATCCTTTCAAAATGTTGCTTGAGGAATCCCTCACGCAACAGAGGAACGAGATGATGGATAGTTTCACGCAAATCCTTCGGCGGCTACCAACACGCGACACATCTTCCTCAAGCGGAGGCGCCTCCCCCTTCAAGGTGCAAATCAACTTCGATATTCCTATATTTGAAGGTCAGATATATGCATATGTTGTAGACAAGTGGTTGAATCTACTAGAAGGGTATTTTTCTGTCCATAACTTTTCAAATAGAGAAAAGATTACTTTTGCGCTCCTCAAAGCCGTTCCCATGTCAAAGATTGGTGGGAAACTTTTTGTGAGAAAAAGAAAACAGAGGAACCCTCATCATTTACAGTCACAACCACCTAGGAATCCTTTAGGGATTCTATTAAGGAACAATACTACCTTGTCGAAACTTATGACAACTTTTATACCAAATGGACTACACTGCGACAAGAAAGAGACCAAGTAGTGCGAAAGTTCACAAATATCTTCCATACCTTGCGCACCAAGCTGGGTATCAAAGATTCAGAGAGACATCTGGTGCTCAAGTATCGTGGTGCTCTGCATAGATACATACAGACCGAAATGGAATTTCTGGACATCTCATCCTTGGGCACGGCCTACCGATATGCCATCAAAATCAAGCAGAAGCTCAAACAAAAGACGCAGCAATTTGGGCCTGGGAACTCCTCATATAAAAAGCCAGGAAAGGGCATCCCCAACCTACAAAAAAAAGGACAGAGCAAATATGCACAGTATCAGGAAAACCAGTCCAAGCCGCAAGCAAAGAAGGACACCGGAAAGACAAAGAAAGATACCGGGAAGTGGTGCAACTTCCATAAGAGCCCTTGGCATAACACTATTGACTACCGCTCAAAGTAGTTGTTGGTGGCCAAAGTGAAAGCCTCTGAATTAGATGCGGGTTCTGACTCTGATTTAGAACTAGAAAAGGGAAGACAGATCATTGACGTGGAACCTAATGCCACTGTTGCTACCACCAAGCTCCATCCTGGTGAACCAGACGAGACAGAAGAAGGAGAGAGCCTATGCCATTCGTAGATGTGGGTAAAAGGCACCTCGTTGCACTTCATCATTGATAACAGTAGCTAGAAGAACCTCATCTCAGCAGAGGTTGTCAAGTGGTTGGCCCTGCCGAAAACGCCGCACCCACAACCCTACATGCCGACAACACTGCACCTACAAATCTACACCATTGGATGGCTCCGCCAAGGAAGTGATCTCCGCATGAGCCAACAGTGTCGACTATCGTACGACATCAAGCTTTTCAAAGACGAGGTATTGTGTGATGTTGCTCCTCTCGAAGTTTGTATTGTTCTTTTGGGCCAACCTTATTTATGGAAACTTCATGTTGTATATGAGTCTAGGCCTCGTAGTGTTATTATTACCTTGAACATGAAATTATACAGGACACTTGAGGCAGTCCCTCCTAGTGCTATTTCCATGATCTCTACCAAGTAATGCAGGAAGGTCATCTCTTAGACCGAGAAGTTTGTCTTCTTCGTGATTCACTCTCAAAGTGAACAAAATATCACATCCACATCGAGGGCCTCCGTGACCGATCTCTCTACACAACAGAAGAAAGTGGATAAGGTCATGGAAGAATACTCATATATCTTCTCCTCTCCAACCGGGGTACCTCTGCACTTCCAGGTCAAGCATCCCATCGATATGACCCCAGGCACACCGCTACCTAATGGGCCAGTCTACCATTGCTCTCTGTTAGAAAATGAGGAGATTAAGAGGTAGATCCAATAACTACTCCACAAGGGGCACATCTGTCCCAGCTCATCACCTTGTGGGAGGCCAATCGTGCTGGTGCAGAAGAAATACGGGACCTAACGACTCTGCATTGATTACCAGGCCTTGAATAAAATCATAGTCCAAAACCGCTACCCGATTCCTCGAATCGACAACCTCCTTGATCAGCTCACGGGGGGAAAATACTTCAGTAAGATTGATCTGAAGTCTGGTTACCACCAGGTCCCAATAGAACAGATAGATGTATGGAAGATTGCCTTCAATTCAAAAGAAGGTCTTTTTGAATGGCTGGTCATGCCCTTTGGCTTGACAAATTCTCCAACATTTTTTATGAGGATGATGGATGATATCCTACGACCTTTCACCAATACTTTTGTAGTGGCGTATCTGGATGACATCCTCATATACAACAAGACTTGGGCAGAACACTTGCAACATATTCAACAGGTTCTGCACACCCTGTGACAGCACAAACTATATGCAAACTTGGAAAAATTCTCCTTCAGCATGGACGAGGTCCATTACTTAGGCTACATCATTGATCAACATGGTGTGCATGTGGATCCAACCAAGATCCAGGTCATTCATGACTGGCCAGCCTAAACTACACTCACTGAACTTTGGATCTTCTTGGGCCTCGCCAATTTCGATCGCAGGTTCATGTTGGGATTCTCTCATATCGCATGGCCCCTCAACCAAGTAACCAAGGGTGGTGGTAAGGTAAGATTTGTGTGGGGTCTGTCCCAACAATAATACTTCGATGACTTGAAGAAGCGTTTGTACTTATCCCTGGTAATTTCATTACGAGACCTGTAACATCCCTTTGAGATTGAGACAAATGCTTTAGACTATGTGGTGGGTGTCATTCTCACTCAACGAAGCCACCCCGTGGCATATCCTAGTGAGACACTATCAAATGATGTCTGTTAGTACCCTACTTATGACAAAGAAATGTACTCCATTGTGCAAGCTTTCCAGCAGTGGAGAAATTACTTTCTTGGGAAGGAGAAAATCATCCACACTGATCACAAGCCACTACAGTTCATGCAAACCCAAGGCAAATTTCAGAATGACTGCCATCAAAAGTGGTCAACATACTTACAACAGTTCCACCTCAACATCAAGTATAAAACAAGAAGTATCAATCGAGTTTTTGACTGCCTCAGGCAACCTCCAGTCATGACACTCACCAGGGTGCTATACTCTTGCGGTCATGAGACCTTCATATGGCCCCACCTCTATGAGACAGACCTTGACTTCTCCACCACCTACCAAATGTTGGGCACCAACTCAGTGGTCACTAATTTCCATCTTCTGGACGGGTTGTTGTGTTGTCTGGGACATCTCTACGTTCCATCAAGCGAGCGCGCGAAGATAATTTGGGAAGCTCACTACAGTCGAGTGGTAGGATACTTTGGCGTCAAAAAGACAATGGCAGTGTTGCAGAAACATTTCTACTAGCTGAAACTTTGACAGGATTTCGACAAGTATATCAGGTCCTGCACCGCTTGCGCTATTGCCAAACCGACCACTAAGAAACAGGGCATGTACAACCCTCTGCCTACTCCTAACAAGATATGGTAATCAATCTCAATGGACTACATGTCGGGCCTCCCATCCACCAAGAGGGGAAATGACTGTGTTTTTGTGGTTGTTGATCGCTTTTCCAAGATGTCGATTCTAGCCGCCTGCAAGAAGGACATCACAATAGAATCCGCTGCCAAGCTCTTCTTTGAACGATTATGGGTACATTTTGGGATCCCACAAACCATTATCTTAGACCATGATAGTCGGTTCCTCGGATCATTATGGTTGAGCCTCTGGTCACTGCTGGATACCAAGCTCACCAAATCCACTGCCTTCCACCCCCAGACAGATGGCCAAACTGAGGTCGTCAATCGGATGGTCGTACATATCCTGCACATGTACAATTCAAAACAACCCCGCACATGGGATGCAAGTCTTCCCTATGTCCAACATAGCTACAACCGAGCCTTGCATAGCTCAATTGGCCACATCCCCTTTCAGGTGGGGTTGGGATTCCAACCATTGGGCCCTATGGATGTTGCACTACCCATGGTGACCTACTCGACCAACTCGTCCCCTGCTCCACCAGAAGATGACAAAGCCACCCGGTTCATTGAACGGATCCAACACATCCTCCAATAGGTTCAGGATATTCTACAGAAGTCTGATGCCAAGTACAAACAATGCCATGATCAACATCAGGTGCCACATAAGTTTGAGGTGGGCGACAAATTTTGGTTGCATTTGCAGAAAGAATGCCTTACAGGGCCGCATCGGAAGCTTCTCCCACTCCGTTATGGGCCATACACAATCAACAAGCCTGTGTGTGACAATTTTTTTGAGCTCAACATTCCCCTCTTCCTTGGTCTGCATCCAGTCTTCAACGTGGCTTTCCTTTGGCCATATTTCCCACCATTATTGGACACCTCAGAGATAGCAAAGCAATTGACACCAACAGATCTCAACCCTGACTACTTTCAAAAAGGATCCAGTGATCAAATTGTGGACACATAGATCAAGGGCACTCGATGACAAAGGATCCAACTTTATCGAGTCGTCAAAGCAACACAACTCCTGCACCAAGGCAAGTGGCTCACCCGGGGCCAAATTCAGCAGAAATTTCCATATCTGATGGGGGAATTCAATGAAATGGATACCATTGATTCCTAAGAAGGTAGGATTGATCTAGGTGGATATCGGTGTCCACCCACCTATTCCACTGAATCGAAAAACAATTTTCTACCTTGGCAGTTTTTCGGGTTCCAAACTTCCGGGGCTGTTTTGAGACCCTAAACGACATTTTTTGGGGATTTGGGTCCCAAGGCACAAATACAAAAGCCAACTTTGGCCAATCAAAAATTTTTCTTCTCGTTTAGACCTTTCCAACGAGCTATCGTGCGCCTAAAACGGATATCGTATGCAAAATTTATGACCCCGAGAAGTTGATGTACTAACTTACCCAAACGGGGCCCACATGACTTTTGGTGCTTCATCTCTCAGGGTTAGGTTTTTGGATGTCTAGGGTTTTTGACATTCCTGTTTATGGTAAAATGCCTTCAGATCCTCATGGTAACCATCTTCTTTCGAATGAGCACAACCATCAGATCTCTTCTCAGAGATAAGTTGTCACCATTCCAACAAGCTTGTTTTCCGTTGCATTTTACAATTTCAGCTTATTTCCTTATTGAATAGAAAACCAGTTTTACTGTATCTCTGTTATTTTGTGTTAATAATCTTTTAATAATCTGTATTTGTTTCATTCTACTCATAAAATCTGGATCAATACATGTGCCAACAATTGAAATTCCTATAGGGGCATTTCCATGGCCTGTATGTATTTTGGGACAAGAATTTGTACCACCAACAAGCATTCTTGTAAGGGCATTTCTACTATTGATGGGAATCACAAAATTGGTAGGGTTTCCACCACCAATTATGGTTGTTTTGGAAATAGTTTCCATAGGAGATCTAGTTTATTGTTATGTGTAAATGACGAAGGATTTTTTCTTAGAGTGAATAAGTTAATTGGACAAGAAGAGGATCTTTCAAATTAGTGAACATAATGTTGAAATTTGTAAGAGGAATATTTTATACATCCTCAATGATCTATGGATTAAAATTTTCTTGAGGGGAAGGAGGAGGAACCCATTCACCTCTCAAGGGGAACCCGTAAAAAACATGATGATGATGATGATGATGATCTTCTTCTTCCAATAAAGAATTTCCCTAAATATGTCCCTTAGCTATAGGAATGTTCGATATGGTGAAGGTTCTTCTAAATAATTTGAGGAGGATTATAGAATGTCAAGTATCCACCTCATACGAGGTGGCCTTGTGAATTGAGGAGGAAGACCTTAGTTCATCTACGACAGGTGGGGTGACTAATAACCAATTTGAATTAACTAGAATTAAGAGGAAGACTATTAAGTCTTAAATGTTAAATGCAATTCTTAGTGATTTTTATGGGGTAGAAGCATATAAATAAAAATCACACACCCATATAAATACTTGTCAATGATGTAACCAAGCAAATCTACTCTTCCAAGAATCATCTCAAGGCGATTAGTCCCTAGGACCAACTAGTGAAGAGCTTGAAAGGAGCCTTCCAAAGGTTGGCTTGGGATGATGTAGGCCCAAGTCCAACTAGTGAAGGTTAAGAAATAATTATTGTAACCTCATAGATTCACTATCCAAGGTGTAATATCCCTCAAAATAAGGGAACCTCCAAGGAGAGATTCAATGAAGATTAGGGATTTGTCATGGGTACTGTAGGCAATTCATATAAGCAGTCACCTTTGTTGAACTTAGGAAAAGTCATTATGGTTTAATTTTTGTGAAAGGAGTTTATGTTGGGAAAGGATAGATTCATATACTTTTGTTGGTGTGCGGTTATAATACCCTAGGTTCAGTTTATTCAACCAAAAAAACCCTTTAGATATTGTCCCTTTCAGAATCACTTGCATGCAAGTGAAGTCTCACACGAGCCATCTATTTGGGTTGCAGGAACCAAGTTTCTGCGGGGATGAGGGGATGTGAGGCTATTAAGATCATTATTAGAAACTATCCACTTTGCGTGCAATATCCTTACTTGAACTCCCCTTGCTAGATTAAAAACCCCACACATAGTTTCCTCAACTAACAAATTAGTACCTTTATCTTAACAGTTGTGAGACAATAATACCTCCAAGGTTCATGCAGTAACATACATTCTAGCATGCATAACTAGTATAATATAGATCATCATATAACCAACCCACTAAATTATTCATGATTCTTGCACATCAAGCAAAGATTAATATGATTTATACTAATCATGCATAAAGATAACATCCATGAGAAATCACATCAACACAACACATTCAAACACAATATTTTAACATGGTTCACCAAATCCTTGGGCTACATCCACAACGACTGAATTCTATATTAATCTTCATGCCACAATCACCTCAGGATTGCACATTGCGCTTACAATAGATACAACATATTATATCCTTAATCTAGCCTAGCCGCTCTGTAGTGCACGCCTCTCTCTCTTTGCAAAATCTCTCCAAAACCCTAAGTAAATATCCTCACTCATAAGTAACCTAATCTATATTTTTCAGCAACCTGTTCTTCCCCAACCCATTACATATTTATACATGGAGTTAGGGCTAAAAAACCCTAATATGTCCTAGCTATTTCCTAACTTCTTTGCCAACATGATGCTTTTCTTGCTTTTACGCCTTCATGTTGCTTTTCGTACTTTTACGCCGACATGTTGCTTTTCCTGCTTTTACGCCTTCATGCTGTGCTCTTAACACTGTGCTCTTACCACTACACTCTTGCAACTACTTCGATCCTGCCTGTATAGCGCAGCTCCCAAACTTAATTCTTCTCATCCAAAATGCCTTTCCAATAGGCCCCCAACACTCACTTGTGGCTCATCCTGAGCCACTTAGGACTTCTTCAACTTTTCCTTGAACTTTTCAAAAACCCCCTTTGTTGTGTTGGTCTTCTTTTTTACCTTTGTTTCACTTAACAAAAATGTTGCTACTGAATCTGCAATGATATGGGTTTTTCATTTCTCTTCAACTTCTTCCACCGCTTCTTTGATCCTACATTGTGCTTCTTCTATCTCCTCTATAACTTGCAACTCTTTATCCTACAACACTTCTATTTGTTGCATATGAGCTTGTTGCTTAGCCCTTAACTGGATCATCTCAGCATACAACTTCTTAATGTCTTGCATTTTCAACATTTTCTCAGTTGGTGGCAAACTGCTTATGGTTTTCTTTATTTTTTTAGCCTTCCTCTATGCAGTTTGTAGCTTATTTTCGATGCTCTGCAATTCTACATCTTCCGACAACTGATTCCATACTTCTTTTCTATCCTTGTACCACTTAGCACATTCTTCTTCTAAATCCTTTATATTGTCTATTGTTGTACTTACTATCCTTTCCTTTTGGTCTCTTTCTTCTAGGGATGTGCTTCATGTCACTCGTGTTTCTAAGTCGACAATTTTCATAAGGAAGCCCTAGATAACTTTGTTGATCCTCGCTACCTTTCCTTCCAATGCAGTATCCACAACCATTGGTACCTCTAGAATATTTTTGCAAACTTTTGCAAAATCTTGCTTCACCTGCTCTGCCTTTTTCGCAACTGCATCCCTTTCATGTTCAACTTTGTTGTAGTCAATATGCATGCTGGCAATATCTATTGTGGCCTTATCCAATTCATTAGATGTCTTTATTGTGTGAAAGTTCAGTTCTTATGTTATGCTTTCCTATAACCCCTGCAACATTTTTTCCAATATCTGTAATAAGACTAAGTCAATGTGACTTAGTGCGCACACTTGTTTGTGCTTATCTACTGATGGAAACATAATTACACCTGGTGCCAAGTTCATCATTCAACACTCCCCCCTTACCTCTAATGCATGGGAGATTTTCAGTCTCACTTTTGGCTCTATTGTGCTTATTGTTGGTTGTTCAGTTGTTTGTTGCATAATGGATATCCTGGTTACTTCCATCAACTAGCGTAACACAAACATATCTTCTTGTATCTTCCTGTTCAGTCCTTCTTACTGCTCGATTGCTCATTGGAACACATCATCAGTGATATCCTTGACTTGTTATCCAAACCTCTCAAATTCATCTTTTATCAATGCTAGTGGACTTGTTTCTTTTTTATCTTTCCGCTTCTTTCGATGTGGCACTAATTTTCCCTTCTCTGTCTCTATCTTTGCTTCCTTCCTTTTCTTTCTTTCTTCGTTTCCTAGGTCTTGTATTTCCTTAACTTTTGTATCTGGTACTTGTCTATCTTGTTTAGTTGAGGCGACATTCTAGTCTGTGTCCCAATCCCGCATGATCAATTGTATGTCCTCCTCTGTAATTCTATAGTTTGATTTGACCCATTCTTCTCTCGGATCTTTCTTTGCTTGTATGTACATTTGATGGCGGTTTACCATGAAACGTGCTATAGGTTTTTACGTCTCTGAAAGTTGTGGTGAAATCCTTTGTGTATCCTCGATACATTGCTTGATCATTTCCTTATACAAATAGAACTCGATGGTGTTGTCTAGTTGTCATCTCTTGTGTCTCATATGCCACAAATTATGATACTTGGCTGCCAAGCACAACTTTCCTCTTGTTCCCAAAAACTGTGCATCGTTAGGTTCCTTCCATGTCGCTAATTCAATGAGAATAAGTAACCAGGAATAACGGAATTCCATCCACTTGTCTTGTGCTTTTGTGCAATCGAGCAGAAACTAGTTAAGTAAAAATGACATCCAACTCATCGATACACCTTTTACACATTTCTCAGCGGCAACTATAATGCCTATAGGTACTTGGTATTTCCTGCACTTTCTCAGTAACTTACATACCAACGCTTGCGTCGCAAATTGTACCGTCGAATAATAAATACTTGGAACGTCTAACTAGTGCACACCTCTAACTGTGTGGAATTTCTCCCTCATGTTAGCCTCTTTCGCATATACAATCATTAAGTCTAGGTATACCACCTTTAATATTTTACATGCTAGGATATAGTTGTTATCCTAAGTATGTTTCTAGATTCCTATATTGTCTCATCCTACCTTATCTTCTGATGAGGTGTTGATGTGAGAACAATTGAGGTGGTTTCATTATTGTATTATATATTTGTATCATTAAGATGAATACAATGTTGAGAATTATGGCTTGAGGCCTTTTCCGCCAATCTTCTTGTCCTAATATTTTTTTGCTCAATTTCTTTACCTCATAGCCTATGATAGAGCCCTTTCATTCTTCATGTATGTGAACAAAAATGTAGGATATTGTCCCTGCGTCAGTAGACCTATGGTTCGTGCAATTAAGTCTGTTTCTATTGAAATCAACATGTCTAAATTCAAGTAGCTTCCGTGCACGCAAGTTAACAACATATTGACACATGCATTAATCTCCAGGATTTAGCCAAAATGGGGGATGTCAAAGATATTTAACAGATCAACTCACTCCAATGCTTTGGCCTAGACCTTTGGCTCAACTACGGGCAGGGATGTCTTTGTATCAACTTTCCTCTCCAAGTAGTGTTGCGGCACAAGTTTAGAGAACTTCGTCATGTATGTGATGTTGTGGTTGTGTATTTCAGCTGCGTCACCTTGCCAAGCATATCTTCATCAATGATAACCCCAATTGGGATTGGCAGTGTCACCAATTCATACTTGGCCTCCTTCTGTAACTTCACTGGTTTGGCATCGACCTTCCTTGGTGGAATGTATTCCCTTGGAAACCTTAGCTCCAACGAGGACACTCCTGGAGTCTCTTCAATTTCTAGTAGTGTTGTTGTTGCCCTAGCTCATGCTTTCTTTGGTTCTAAAGTTGCTACCTTTGGTGGTGCCATCTCTGGAATAATGTTCTTGTGAGAATTCCTTCAGCTCTGTGACTATGTTTAGGACTCTGTAACACTTCTCTCTACTCTGTAATGTTTCTCTCAACTTTCTCTATTCGCTTCAAACTCCAAATGACAATAACGTTGCATTTTTCTCCTTCAGTGGATTTTGCACTCCCTCGATAGTTGTCCCTTTACCTTCTCTCATATATTAACCATCTAATCCCTCAGTATTGTTCATTCAATACTTGCTTTAAAGATGCATTAATTCCAAATCCTTTGCTATATTTTTTCCTTGATTTGCCAGAATGTCACGATCTCCGTCGACTTTTTCCATTTATGATGACACATCTCCATGTTGTTCTATCATTACGACTTTTGAAACGCCATTTCCACTCTTTAATGTCGTTTAACGGTCTTTATCCGTCCTCATCCATGTATTTTTTCTAGCTTACCCATTCGTTTACTGCACATGTCATGCTTCTGTGCATAATTCACTTCTTCTACACGGTTTCTTCTATCTGCGCAAGACTCCCTTCTTCTATCCACTTACTCTTACTGAAACTTACTTACTTTTTTTTGTTTTTCCTTTGTTTTTCTTTTTGTTTTTCCATTTTTTCTTTCTTATAGATCCTAATACTCACATAATAAGTTTGTATTTTTTTCCACAGTTTCATCATTCCAGTAGTCTCCTATCTGCACAAACTTTGGATTCTCTTTTGTCCCAATATTTACCTTATGTGTCCTTAGTGGTTGTGCATACACAACAAATTCAAGCTCTGGACCTTCCACTATGCGTTTCCCCTCAGTTTCAGGTATTTGTATATTTCTTGTATCCTCCTCGTATTGATCTTCTTGAACCACAATATGACATTCCAACAATTCATGAACTGTCATAGAAGTTGTATGCACACTTCACACATGTACTAAATTCACCGAACCTTCTTCTAAAAAAACCCTAGTTCTAATGGCCTGCAAAGCTGCATCTACTATTGGAGTAGACTATTTTGGGATACAACACAACAAATGAGGCAGGTAATTAAGGAATGGACCAAAGGAAGTAGCACGTGCCAAGAAAGAAGGGAAAGTAGTGTGACAAAAGGCAAGGAAAGAAACACACTGAGAATCAAGGAGAAGAAGCATATAGTCAAAGCAAGGAATGAAGACTGATTGCGCGAAGGAAGTTATTATGTGGAAAAGACTAATACACTAGGGTTAGGGTTTTGGGTTATGATGCAATGGGTTTTTACCCACCCTTTGTAATATAAATAGAGGATGTATGAGGTAGCTAGGGGATACTTATCATAGAAGATCTTATCTTTGAGAACCTTTTTGAGTTGCAGTACTTATTTTGATTGAGAGTTGTGGAGCTCAGATTGTATCAGTTTTGGAGACTTATGGAGTGTAACTGAGGGTCAGGTCACAAGATGTAAAGCTTGGTGCAATGTTGATCAACCTCACCATTACTAAACCTATGATGTAATGCGTGTAGCGCCATATTTTGATGAAGAATAATAAGAAGCAGAAGATCTTTGTGGATGTATCCCAGGGGGGTGAACCACGGTAAAATACTGTCATTATGTGGAATGGTTCCTTTTATGTGTTACAATGCTCGTTATATTGAATGAATACATGTATCTGTTAGAGTTAGGTTACAATGCACACTAGATCAGACATGTTATGTTATGCATAATGAATGTTAAAGAGTAAATTTATGGTAGATATAATGAATGAGGATATGCTAGAATGAAGTTGAAGTAGAAGAAGAAGAATAAAAATCCTAACATACCCATGAGTTCCATCCCTTCCATGAATCTAGACATTTGGGTCTTGCAGTCACCCATAAGCCATCTCGGGTGAGACTGCGCTCGTTTCCAATTGGAATTCAAAATATCAGATTGGAGGGGATTTGATGAAGAGAAGGCAGTGGTAGAAGGGGATGTTTAGGACATGGAACCCTACAAAGAAAGAGATTGAAATATGGTTGGAGACAAAGCAACTTGAGTTTGTGCATAAAGATAATAGAAGCTCCAGGTATACACAGTGCCAATATCTGTAGAGGTATGTGTTTACTGATTTGCATGAGGCATATTTCTTTTATTTTCAAGAGTTATTACATGAGTGGATATTGAGGTTGAAGGATACTCATCCAAAAAATTGGATAAGGCCAGTAGAGTGGAATAATGAGAATATTGTGTGGTTGGAAAGGGTCAATAATAAATTCACACGCGCAGTGGATTTCTGGTTAGACAATATTACTGTAGGGTTTATTACTGAATTTTCAGTCGATACAACAAAGTCATATACTACTGTAGAGCACAAATTATTGAAGGGACAAAGAGGAAGATACACTCAATCACTTTACACATTGATCAAGATTCTATTGAATGATAAAGGGGTGATGACAATGGATTCATATAGCTAAATCACTCTGCGCGCATGGGGGAGCTGGGGGAATCACTAAGGAAGATCTGAGACATGGAGAGGGCTTTGGACGGAGGCCAAAAGAAGGAAGCAATGGAACCTATCATGATGTATGAGGAAAAAACCAAGGATATAATGTAAATAATAGGAGTGACGTGAAACGAAAGACCCTACCAGTGTAAGATCAATAGGAAAAAGAGGGCAGTAGCTGAGCGAGATGGATTGGACAATGATGAAGAAGAGGTAGAGGATATTCATGCAATGGGTTAGATTGAGGAAACATTGTTCCCCATATATGAGAGGAAAACTGAAGGTCAAGGTTCCAGTGAAAAAGAAGGCTCATCATTCCATATTTGAATTAGTGTGGAACCCACAACCCCATGTGCAACTAAGACATTTGAAGAAGAAGAAATGTTCAGACAACAAGTGATTAGTGGAAGAAGGATTTTAGTAGGATGTGGGTCCAGTGGAAATTCAAGTAGAAGTATAAGTTCATCTAGCAATAGTCAAGTATATACACCATGCGGAGGTGGTAGTACAACAAACTTCACAATGAGAGTAGTATATCCACCAATTAGGTTACCTGAGTTCCAGAGAGAAGGGTCGGAGGACCCAGAAAATAATTCATTTATTTCTTAGAAGATTTAGGCAGATAAGCAGATTACAAATGAAGATACAAAATGGTCATAGCTGACGATCACTTTCAGAGACCGCACACTGGACTGGTATATGGGTCTCGCAGTATATAGTCCACAAGGAGCACCCAAAACTGTCGCAAATGTGAAAAAGGCATTGATCAATGAATTTCAACAACCTAGTTCAGAAGATCAGTTCATGAATGAGATGATAGAGATCAAATAGAAGCTGGGTGAGTCAGTCTGGGAGGTTGATCAAAATTTCAAGAGGATAAAGGGTAAGTTGAAGTATCCTATTACAAACATGCAACATAGAAATTTATTTGTTAACTCTTTATTAGCACATTTGAAGTATCCTTTGAGGAAACAAAAGATACAAACCTAGGCTGAGGCCTTACAAGAAATTTTGTAGTTAGAGAAAAATTAGTATAAGCATACAGATCCAGCTGTGGAAGAGCTAAGAGTAGATATGAAGAACCTAACATTTCAGTTGAATTAGAATAAGGGGGAGGATGTCTGGTGCACATTTTGCAGAACATAAGGTCATCATAAGAATGAGTTCCCAACCTTTGCACATACTTGGGGAAATGAATGTCAAATCCCTTACCCCAAGGAGGATTGTGGTGTGAAATATGTAGAACAACACATGGACATGATCCTTATCATTGTCCCATGATGCAGAAGTATCAAACAGTACCAAAAAATACATTTTGTAATTTTTTCAAGTCAGTTGGACATGAATACAAGGATCACATAAACTTGGAAATAATGAAGGAGAGGGCATTAGATACTTATAGGGTGCAGGATGAATTAATGAAAACACAACCTACAAAACAATCATAGTACAACAACGTGTAGCAGTTTGCAACACCACCGTAGTATAATAATGTGTAATAGTTTGGAGCTCCACCACAGTATAACAATGAGCAACAGTGTGCAATGCCACCACAATATAATAATGTGAAAGTGCAGTACAATCATGCACCACATTATAATACACCGCGTGGAGAAAATCAAGGAAACAAAGGAGGCTTAAGAGGAGGAGGTCATGGAGGAAGAGGATTTGGAGGAGGTAGAGGACTAGTGGTTTTCCACAACTGTAAAAAACCTAGGCATGATGCAAGATATTGTCCATAGCCACCTATGATGTGTATGTATTGTCACACAATAGACCATGAGACAAAATATTGTTTGACACTTCTGGTGAAGATACAGGACAAGAGGAACCAAAACAACCAGAATGTCCAATGGATTGCTCTGGAAAATAGAGAAGAGGATGGGAAGAATATCACCATAGTTACTAGAGGTGGAGCCAAGATAGGAGCATATGCAACAAAGAAGGAGCGTGATCAATACTGGTGGGTTAGGAAGAATACAACACCCCAACAGAATTTTGATGCGTGCAAAAATAAGGAGACATTCAAAGAATCTAGACAAGATATTTTGAAGGAGAATATTGCATCTACTTCAAGAAAAAAACTAGTAGATGATGTACCAGTCTATGAAATGCCTCCACTGTTTGACCAGAGCAACAAATAACAACCATCATAACCAGTAAGTAATCTGAGAAACTTTTTGGGATCTTGTGTGAATTTGTTGAAAGATAAACACTCTTTAAAATTATTACATAGTTTGTTTGAGAAGAAATGAAGTTAGAACACAAGAGAGTCAATTAGGTTCATAAGAAGAGAAGAAAAAGTAGGGAATTCAGGTTGAATGCAAACATTGGAGATTTCAATATGGATGATATCATGCTAGACTTAGAGTTTGAAGTAAATGTTCTACCTAAGAAGACACGGGAAGCTATAGGAATACCTACATTGGGATTTTCACCTATTCAGTTGAAGCTAGCAAATCATCATAGAGTGGTACCAATTGGTAGATTGAAGGGTATACTAGTAAATCTAGATGGTGTGTGCACCATGGAAAACTTTGAAGTGATTGACATAGTAGATAACACTTCATCATATTCAAGATTGTTGGGGCTGGATTGGGCTTTTGATAACCAGGCTATTATCAATTTGAAGACTAGAAAGATGATTTTAGAATCAGGAGAATACAGACTGAATGCACCATTAGATCCTTCAAAAGGAGGGAGATATGTGGAACCTGTGACATAAAATATTATTATAGAAGACATAAATCATCTTTACAGAACTACCATGCACGAAGAGGATTACATCAACCCAACTGCAGATGGAATGTTGAGTTGGAGGAGCATTAGTTCTTGTACTTAAGACTCTGACACATGACTAGAGAACTGGAAGCAATGATTACATGATTTATCTACAAGAATATGTGCCAGAATGATGCACACGCTAATATGGGTTGGTACAGAGGTAAGAGAGCCTCCTAATTTTTATGGTCAAAATGACTTAGAATAATTTTTAGTGAATTTTGAGTTAGAAATAATGGAAAATCAAAGATTACAAGTATTAGATATTGGTTTGAAAGCTACACCTGCACGTTGGTGGGGTACACATAAAGAGAAGATCAACAACTGGTATCAATGCAAGAGATTATTGCACATCAAATTCGACGTAGAGGAGGAGCATACATATGTGGAGAAGTATGATGGAATTGGAAAACCCAGAGAAAATGTAGAAAGATGTATAATTCAATGGAGATTAGTACCACCAGAAAAGTGGACACATCATTTTATCCACACATTATAAGGTGTTCCAAGGAATTTGTACACAAAATTAGAACAACGCAGGGAAGCTGCAAGTTGGAAAGAGATGCAACATAATTTTGTGATCACATTTACGTTTAAGCATGAGAATTCAGAAATAGATACAACATTGAGGTTGGTAAGAGACAGGATTTTTGAAGAACTATAAGTGGAGATTGTGACAACTTATCAGAACCAGAAGAAACAGACAATGAGACAGTTTCTACACTCATATCATGTCAAAGAAGAAGAAGACCCAACAGAAGAAAACCCGCACAACATCAAGATTACAAAAGTCGAAGGAGAAAGAGAGGTAGAAGGTCCAAATCTAGATTCAAGAGATTATTTTGCACCACTGAATATTAAGAAGGTAAACATTGGAACCATAGAAAACCCAAAGATTACAAGCATTGGATATTATTGGGATAATCAAACAATAGAAAGAATCACTGAGTTACTGCATGAGTACAGTGACCTATTTCCAATGACATTCTCAAATATGAAAGGAATTGCAGGAGAACTTGGAGATATGAAGATTCCTTTGAAACCAGATGACAGACCAATAAGACAGTGACCTTACAGGTTGAATCGAGTGTATAAGCAGAAAGTGAAGGCATAAATTGACAAAATGTTAGAAGTTGGTGTCATAGAACATGTGGAAGAATCATAATGGATCAGTCCTATGGTAGTGTAGGAAAAGAAGCAAGGGGGAATAAAGATCTGTGTATATTTGAGAAAACTGAATGATGCCTGCCTACATGATCCCTTCCCTACCCCATTCATAGATGAAGTATTGGAGAATGTAGTACAATGACCTATTTCCAATGACAATAGAAAGAATCACTTAGTTACTGCATGAGTTCAATGACCTATTTCCAATGACATTCTCAAAGATGAAAGGAATTGCAGGAGAACTTGGAGAGATGAATATTCCTTTGAAACCAGATGCCAGACCAATAAGACAGTGACCTTACAAGTTGAATCGAGTGTATAAGAAGAAAGTGAAGGCATAAATTGACAAAATGTTAGAAGTTGGTGTCATAGAACATGTGGAAGAATCAGAATGGATCAGTCCTATGGTAGTGTAGGAAAAGAAGCAAGGGGGAATCAAGATCTGTGTATATTTGAGAAAATTGAATGATGCCTGCCTACATGATCCCTTCCCTACCCCATTCATAGATGAAGTATTGGAGAATGTAGTAGGGAAAGAATCCTATTCGTTTCTAGACGGGTTTTCAAGATATCATCATATCAAGATAGCACCAGAAGATAAACATAAATATACATTTACAACAGAATGGGGATCATATCAGTATACAATGATGCCATTTGGATTGAAGAATGCACCTGCAATTTTTTTCCAGAGTAGTAGTAGCAACCTTTAAGGAATTTATACATAAGTTTTTGGAATTTTATTTGGATGAGTGGACAATGTTTAGTTTATTGAAGGATCATGTTGAAGTACTAAGATTGATGCTAGACAGGTGTAGACATTGTCATATTTCATTGAATATTAAGAAATGCATTTTCAGTGCACCTTTTGGTGTTTTTTTAGGGCACGTGGTGTGTAAACAGGGTTTGCTGGTTGATCCTACTCATAGTTAACTTACCACCACCTAAGTTAGTGCGCCAGTTAAAAAGTACACTTGGTCATGCACGGTATTACAAGAAGTTTATAAAGGGATATGCATAGATTACTGTGTCGATGGAGAAATAGTTGAATAAATACATCAAGTATCAGTGGAAAGATGAGTGCCAACATAGTTTGGATATTTTGAAGGAGAAGATGGTGACACCACCGATTTTAGTGTTCCCATATTGGTCTAAGGAATTTCATGTGCATGTGGATGCATCTTCAATATCACTTGGATCAGTATTGACAAGGCCAAGAGAAGGTGATATAAATCACCCTATAACATTTGAAAGCATAAAATTGTCATATTTAGAACATAACTTCAATATAACAGAAAGAGAAGGGCTGGCCATGATATATGCACTGCAGAAATTCATACATTATTTGTTAGGTCAACATTTTAAGAGTTTACATATCATGCTGTTCTTAGA
The DNA here is from genome assembly GCA_000966675.3 of Picea glauca. Taxonomy (NCBI): domain Eukaryota; kingdom Viridiplantae; phylum Streptophyta; class Pinopsida; order Pinales; family Pinaceae; genus Picea; species Picea glauca. Next base: position 582,449 of record JZKD02S2329611.1, read on the forward strand.
TATTTAGTCAATAAGCTAGTGTTGGGGGGAAGAATATGCATATGGCTATTGTTGTTTCAGAAGTTTGATTTTGAAGTTGTGGTGAAGCCTGGAAGATTGAATGTAGGGCTAGGTCATCTATCCAGGATAACTAATGGAGAGGAACCAAGTAATTTGGAGGATAACTTCCTCGATGCACAATTGTTTCTAGTACACATTGCTGATGAATATTTTGTTAACATTATTAAGTTTTTGAGTACAGGATTTCCTCCAAAGGAATTTAATATAACTGTGCAGAAGAAAAATCTGGTGGTTAGATCTGCAAACTACCAATTGGTTGCAGGTCACTTGTACAAACTTGGTGCAGACAACATTTTGAGGAGATGTGTTATGGAGCATGAGCATCCTATCATTTTAGTAGAAATAGATGAAGGAATAGATGGAGGACATTATGCAGGGAAAGCTAATGCGTAGAACATATTGCACACAAGATTATGGTGGCCTATAGTTCACAAGGATGCAAAGAAGTATTGTCAGAATTGTGACGTTTGTCAGAGAATTGGAAAGCCATCCAGGAGGGATGAGATTCCATTAAGACCTCAAACAACTTTGAAGGTGTTTGATAAGTGAAAAATATATTTTGTGGGACCAATTAATCCACTAGCCAGAAGATCAAGAGACAAGTATATTATTACAACGGCGAAATATTTGACCAGATGGGCTGAAGCAACACCAGTGAAGGATTGCAACGTAGAGAATGCAACACACTTCTTATTTGAGCAAGTAGTCACAAGGTTTTGATGCCCTAGATTTTTGATGAGCGATAAAGGGACACATTCAATCAATAGTACTATCCAAGAAATGACAGAAGAATTCGAGATACATCATCAAAAGAGCACTCCTTACCACCCCCAAGCTAATGGCAAAGTCGAAGCGTTCAACAAGATATTAAAGAATGCCTTAACCAAGATTTGCAACGTGAGCAGGGATGATTGGGATTTGAAGATACCATCAGTTTTATCCGCATATAAAACTACATACAAGAAGATTACATGGCATACACCTTTCAGAATGGTGTATGGACAGGAAGCAATAGTTCCTCTAGAGTATTTGATACCTAGTCCACACATTGCAATAATTACATATATGAAAAAAAGAGGCGCAACTCAAGAAATATTGGCACAACTCATGGAATTAGAAGAAGACATAATTGTAGCTGGTTTCCATCAGGAGGTACAGAAAGAAAAGGACAAAGCTTGGCATGAAAGACACATCAAGAAGAAGAACTTCAAAGAAGGAGATCTAGTCCTCCTCTATGACAGTAAATATTTGCAACACCCAGGGAAGTTCAGGATGCATTGGCTAGGGCCATATGAGATAAAGTTTGTCACATATGGAGGTGTTGTGCAGCTGCAGGATTTAACAGAAAAGGATATTCAAGATGAAACTGTATAGGGAAATTCATCCTACTAACCCTCAATAGTTGCAGTGCATAAAGTAGACTTGTACATATTGTATATATTAGGAGTTAAAAGAAGAAAAAGGAAGAAAAAAGTAGAAAAATGAGAAAAATCCAAAAAGAAGTAAGTATATGGATAAGTGGTAGATAGACAGTTGGAGGATATAATGCGCAATAGAAGCTGGAAAGAGGTATGACAAAACCTGAATACCTTGCGTGATAGAAAAATATGACTAGACAGAAAAGATAACCCAATGGGACAAAGAGCGACCGAAAAAATAAAGATAATGATAAAAAAAAGTGGGATACGAGAGAGCATTTATGAAAAACATTATAAAAGAAGGAATATTGCAAAGTAAGACTCATCGTGACTTGGAGCGAATGAGAGCTAAGGGGACAAAGTTGAGCAAACGCATAGAGCAACAAGGCATCTCTGAGTTTTCAACAACGATTCAAAGCATCAGGGTTGAGAATTTGTAGTATGGAGCCACTTGAGGTTGGATCACATAGTCAGATGTCAAGAAGAACCTGCAACAACACAATATTACCACAGGAGCGAGTACCAGAATTGGAAAACCCTAGTGAACATGCATGAGTAGTAGACGTCGACGCGATTCCATCATTGGAACTAGTGAGTCCAACATCGATCAAAGAACAAGATCCTGTCGATGAGAATATGGATGTGGATACAAGGACTATAGATCAAAACCCAAACAAAACATAGAACCCTACACAACACCTGGGCCTGGGAGTGCCACAACAGATAACTGGCAAAAATGACAAAAGAACAAAATATGATGAACCTAGGATGGAGGCCGAACTAGACGTACAGACAACGTCGCAAACAGAGGAACATGTGAAAGTAGAATATATTACAAGTGAGCTAGAATCAGATGAAGAGTCATAAGAGGATGCGTGCTAGGAAGTAGGGCCATCCACTGCGATGAAAAAAGTCAAGGGGAAACAATCGGTGTAGAGGTCGCTGCACAAACATGCAAAAGTCACGATAGCGTTACCGCACATACTATAAGGAGTGAAAATTCTCCCTAATATTCTAGGATGTGTAGAAAAATGGAGGTATTCATACCATGATGTAGCAGACATAGAAAAATTTCCTGAATTTGAGCCGCAGGTATACATGGAAAGAAAAGGGATCAGTGCATTAGGAGTCCCAATATTGGAACCAAAGTAGTGGATAAAAGGCTTATACAACACAAAGATATTGAACTTACTGGAGATCCCTCATTTTGGACACGAAAAGGACGTGCATAACTGCATCAAACAATTTTTGGCATTAGTACATGGGGGAATTATGTGGCTGGACATGCCAATCTCGATCGATGTTGACCTGATTACAAAAATAAGGGGTCTGCCCACATATGGTGAGAATCCTACGCAATATCTAGATGATAAAACCAAGGAGAAGACCTTAGCATAAGAGATGAATAAGACATATGGAACAGTGAGAGGGTCTAGGGGAATTATAATCAACAGAATCAGTGAACCCAAGACAAGGCTAGAAACAAAGCTAATGACATGCAAACTGCTAAGGAAGTGTCACAAAGAAGAGGCACCAACATGGGTGAGCATTGCATGAAGGGGACTTTACTTAGCTGGAGTCCATATTTATTAAACTTATATTTGGATGATTGAAAGGATGTGCAAGACTTAGGCACATAGTTCCACTATTTGTGGTTACTCATACTTATAGCATTGGTAGGGTGGAGACACCCCAAATACAACGTATTTTGTCAAAGGATAAGTAAGTGTTGTGCAACACAATATGCAACATAATGGCATACATCAGTCGCAATAGAAAGGAATACCAACTCCAATATATTTGCGACGTATTTTGAGGAAATACAGGAAAAGGTGGTCGAGACTTGGAGGATACCACCCGAAGTGGTGGAGGAGCATAAGGATATAGTAAAATTTTAGGTATCAAAGCATAATGTATGGATTCAAGCGAAAAGGGATCCAAAGAAGAATTGGTTGCAAATGAGATATTGTGTCACTGGAAAGGAATTCCAATGGGCCATGAAAGACTGGCCACATGAGTGGAGAGTACCAATGACATTAAATAAGGGGAAAAAAGTGAAACAACCAGAGCAAGCTGACATGTCACAGAAAACCAACATTCTAGTAACAAACACCAGAAAGGTTGCATAACACACAAAGGATAGTGCAAGGAGCACGACAATAAGAAAACTGAGACAATAAAAGACCATTCCTAAGCCATCAACGTAGAATAAAGATCGCATCGGAGCCACCAATAGAGGGGCACAATAGAAGAAGAAGACTAATGGAAGCACACATAAAAAACAATTGTTCATGTGCAAGAGAAACAAGTAGGAGGAGACATCACGTACATAGAGATACCTACAACTTTAGTGCAGAAAAAGACTTTGCCAAAGAAGAGAACCATGTTGTAGGAAGGAGGACAGAGGAAAAAGATGAAGGCACACAAAGATGTCCCAGAATTCACAATCATAGAAGATGACCTAGAGATGGTGACATAAAAATTACAAGACCACATAGTAGAGTCATGGGACAATGCAGAGAAGCAAAGAGAGAAGATCATATAGAAACTATCAGAAGTGAAGGAAAATTTGGTGCAACTACAACTGAACACAATCTGATTTGAGAAGTTGGAAAAATATTTCAAGGAGGAAAACATTGCCCGAGTGGCTCCGAACGAGCCATGGGTAAGTACTGGGGGCCTGTTGGAGCAGACTATTTTGGGATACAACGCAAAAAATGAGGCAAGCAATTAAGGAATGGACCAAAGGAAGCAACGCACACCAGGAAAGAAGGGAAAGTGGCACGATAGAAGGAAAGGAAAGAAACACACCGTGAACGAAGGAGAAGAAGCACCGAGTCAAAGCAAGGAATGAAGACTAACTGCATGAAGGAAGTTATTATGTGGACAAGCCTAATCCACTAGGGTTAGGGTTTTGGGTTATGATGTAATGGGTTTTTACCCAACTTTTGTAATATAAATAGAGGTTGTATGAGGTAGCTAGGGGATATCATATCATAGAAGATCTTATCTTTGAGAACCTTTTTGAGTCACAATACTTGTTTTTATTGAGAGCTATGGAGCTCAGATTGTATTAGTTTTGGATACTTATGGAGTGTAATTGAGGGTCAGGTTGCAAGCTGTAGAGCTTGGTGTGATGCTGGTCAACCTCACCATTACTAAAACTATGATGTAATGCGCACAATGCCATATTTTGATGAAGAATAATAAGAAGCAGAAGATGTTTGTGGATGTAGCCCAGGGGGGTGAACCACAGTTAAATATTGTGTAATTGTGTGGAATGGTTCCTTTTATGTGTTGCAATGCTCATTATGTTGAATGAATAAATGAATACATGCAATGCTCATTGAGTTAATTTAAAGCACAATGCTCATTATGTTGAATGAATGAATAAATGAATACATCCAATTCTCATTATGTTGAATGAATAAATGAATACATGTAATGGTTCCTTTTATGTTTTGCAATGCTCATTGAGTTAATTTATAGAGCGCACTAGATTAGACATGTTATATTATGCAGAATGAATGTTAAAGAGTAAATGAATGGTAGATATAATGAATGAGGATATGGTAGAATGAAGTTGAAGTAGAAGAAGAAGAATAACAAGCCTAAAATTCCCATGAGTTCCATCCCTTCCATGACTGCAGACATTTGGGTCCTGTAGTCACCCATAAGCCATCTCGGGTGAGACTGCATTGTGCACTCTGTGCACAATTTTTCCTTTTGATTTACCAGAGGGGATGATGGTTTCTAGGGTTTTGTTGGAGAAATAAGGTAGAACCCGGGTTAGACCATACATCCAACATCTACCAACAAGGATTCATCTTGAAAACTAAATGTTACCGTAAACCTTTGAGTCAGCTTGTCCCAATTCGTGTTTTCTCTGTGCATTTCTAATTCCAAGTACCAATTCTTAGGGATCATATCCAATGTATGTATGAACTTATGTGTCCATTCCTTCTTCGATATCAAGCTCCATATCTTTCTACATTGCGCAATATGATCTGCTGGGTCACTTACTCTTGTATATTTCTATGCAGTATACTCAACCTCGGTGCCAAATGTAAGTTGCATTAATATTTTACACTGCGACTAGTCTTCTATTCCTTCTTTATGTGGAGCCCACCATCTGGATGGAGTGGCTTTCAAGACATCATCTAATGCAAAAAATATTTGTTGTTTAGGTATCTGAACCTCAAGTACCTTTAAAAAATAACTTATATAACTCAAACCATCATACTTGGGTGGGTCACATAACTCCGTTCCAATCCAGCGCAATGATCAAGTAATGCGGGCACACCGTTTGGTTGATACTTCATGCATCCTTTACTGCCAATGTTCCATACCTTCCTCTAAATCTAACACACATGAGATAATGCTTCTCTAACTTAGGGCGCCATCTGTAGTTGGATTAATGTAGTCATCCATTTGCGTAGTCATATTATATAGGTTATCGATTTCGTTCCCTTTAGCTGGTTCAATATACCTCTTTCCTTCTGTCAGATCCAATGTTTCACTAACCTTCAAGTCCCCTACTTCAAAGATCATTTCCCTTTTCTTCAGATTAATAATTCATGATTGTCAAATGCCCATTCAATCCCCATTAGCATTGGGTATAGCTGACTATTATCCACAATATCAATGACTTCGAAATCTGCTACACTGCTCACTCCGTCTATATTCATAGGTACTTTTAACAACAAACCAATTGGTACTATTTTGTGCTAGTTTTCCAATCTTAATTGGATAGGAGACCAAATCAAATTCGGATCCCCCATCGTTTCCCATGTTTTCTTCGGCAAAACATTTACATCAAAACCCAAGTCTAAAATGACCTGGTCCATGTCATAATCCCAAATCTTCGCACTTAATTTGAACTCGCCACTCATCCTCTTTTTGTGCAGTGCATGATTCACTAATCTCTACATGGTAGGAATTTCCCTTTATTGCATGCAATGATCAATCATTCCATGCAATGAATTTGATGCAGTTTCATCTTTCATCAATGCTAAACAACTTTTCAAAAATTATTTCCAAGGAATTACCTTTTCAAGGGGCCTTTCCGAGGTAGTACCATCATAGATCAAAGGCATATCAACCACAGGGGTTCTAGATGATGTTGATACTATCCAATCCGATCCTAGTATCTCCTTCCTTGTCTGTTGATATGTCTATTTAATTGTTGCGGGTCAAATGTCGGCATAGGTCCTACTGATTTCCTCACCCATTTCTCACTCTACCTCCCTCTATTTGTCATGTAAGCTCTTGTCTTATCTCCTCTATGAATGATAGATGTTATTTTGGGTCCTTCATCATGTATCTCTGTTGAGATATTCTGTATGTTCTGATTTGGGTTCTCATTCTGATTCCCTCTTTCCTGCCACTTCACAAGTAATTGAGGATAGTCTTTTGTCACATGATCCAGTGCTCTATAATACATTCAAAGTGTACAAATATTCAGGAAGTCATGAGCTAAGTGTCTTGGTTGATTACAATTGTAGCAGATTATTGGGCCTCTACCTCCTCTTCCTCGACCTTTTCCAAACCCTCCTCGGACTCCTAGATTAAATCCTCTCCGATTTTTATACTATGGAATGCCTCCTTCTGTTGTGTCATTTTCCTTCTAAATTCTATACATATCTGAAGTGCACTCTCTCATCAGATCGAATGGACGATAATCCTTCTCTTCGTGCCCTACTGACTTGCAAAAGTTACAACATAAATTTCAAGGCATACTCTGGTATTTATGCAGTAATGGAAAATTAGGTGGATGATGTCCCCATGTCTTACATATTTCACAGTACCCTCCTCCTAGTAATGGGTTCGGTGCTCCAATTACCAAATAATGCACAAAGGATGGGCATTCGTCCTTATGGTGGCCTTCAATCCTACATGTGACACACCAAACATGTTCTCTCTTCTCCTTTCCTTTCGTCAGTTTTTCCAATTGAATTGTCAAGGAGACTAACTGGATCTGGACTTGAGCCATCCCCCCACCATCTCCTACAGGAGACGGTTCCAACTTCATTGCAATCTAGAAAGCTTCAGGCTGCAACATAACCTTCTGTTGTATCAATGGGTGGTGAATGTGTGGAAATAGTCATGCAATAAACCATTCTCTGTGCTATTGATCAAGAATTTGAAATGTCAATCTACCCATCAAATATTTAAATCTTTGATCATAGTCCCACACTGACTTAGTCTGCACTTGTTTGATTTTCTTCAATTCAGTGATGTACTATAATTCAGACTTTGGGTTCTTGAACTCTTTCAATAATGCTTGTCGAATTTATGTCATCATTCTTGCTTGACTTGGTGGTGTAGTACTCTGCAGTTTCATGTACCATACTAATGTACAACCTCTAAATGTTGTTTCCAACTGTGCAATCTTTGTGGCCTCATCCTCAAAATTTTTCATAGCCCAAATTATCTCACATACAAATAGATGTTGTTATGGGTTCTTCAACCCACCTCCCTGGAACTCAGGCATTCTCAACATATTATCTAACCCTGCCATGATGTTTTGCGTAGTACCTCACTATGGTGATGTTGGATGACTCTTACTTGACGCATTGCTTCTACTACTCTAGCTATTGTTGTTATGTCTTCCTTTTATAAATATAAGTGCTTTTTACAAATCCTCAAATGTTATCTCAGATCTAGGTGACGCACACAGGGTTATGGAATCGACACGGGATCCAGACTGAGTAGGACTTAACGACTCTTCTATTATAGGACTAAACTAATAATCCTCTTCCTCTCCTTCTTTGTGTGGTATTTCTATGATTTGGATTCTTGCGCAAAGTTCTCTCCTCTCATACTCACTATGCTGCTCTCGTTTCTCAGCCTTAGTCTTCAACCTCTTGTATGTTCTTCCACTCTACAATACTCCAAATTTGCCTTCTTCTTCTGGTATACCTTCTTTGTTTCTCTACATCCTCAATCCCTCGCTTACTTACTCATTTCTTTCTTCTTTCCTTCCTACCTTCATATTATCCCATGGTTATCCCTAATTCCCCTATGTGCGCGAAGCCCCTTAGTAGTAAGATTCCATCACCATCACACATTTGTTTCACAAGAACATATTTATCTAGGCACTCAATGCTTTCATAAACCTTCTGTGTGGACCCTTAAAGAATTCCCTCTCTCCGACACTATATGACTGGGTACAATCTACTGCAAATTCTGTAATATAACCCCCAATATTCTATCAAATAGAAATAGACTGCGTAAGAAGTAGTATTACTTATATAATTCAATTGTCTTACCAACTCAGGGGTCCAGTTCCTCTGGGTTGTAGTTTGATACCTTCTAGTATTCTCCACTAACCTTTCTAACCATTTAGTAAAAACAATCAGAAATTCACCAAAGAAAATGTCATGCATCTCTGTGAACACATACCTTTGCAACCGTTGTTCATCGCTCATCTGAGGGTTTTTATTCTCTCCTTTGGAAAATTATCGGTCCTTCTTTTCCATCCATTCAACAATCTCTTTCTTAGTCGACCTCCAAAACATTCCCTCAATTATAGACTATGGGTCCTGACAACGAAACCATTTGTTGGCGCATGCTAATAAGATCCTAGGTTTAGTTTATTCAACCAACAAAACCCTTTAGATAATGGTACTTTCGACATCACTTTCATGCAAGTGAAGTCTCACCCGAGGCATCTACTGGGGCTGTAGGAACCTAGTTTTTTTAGGGATGAGGGGAAATGAGGCTATCAACATCATTATTAACAACTATCCACTATGTGTGCAATATCCTTACTTAATCTCCTCTTTCTAGATAACATACCCCACACATAGTTTCCTTTAATAATAGATTAGTACCTTTATCTTAACAATTGTGAGACAATAATCCCTCCAAGGTTCATGCAGTAACATACATCCTAGCATGCAAAACTAGTATAATAAATATCACCATATAACCAACCCAATGAATTATTCATGATTCTTGCGCATTAAGCATAGATTAATCTGATCTATACTAATCATGCATAAAGATAACATCCATGAGAAATCACATCAACACAACAGACTCAGACACACGATTTAACATGGTTCACCAAATCCTTGGGCTGCATCCATAATGACTAGCTTCTATATTAATATTCATGTAGTAACCACCTCAGGCCCATGCATTGTGCTTACAATAGATACAACATATTATATCCTCAATCTATCCTAGCCGCTCTGTAGTGGACACCTCTCTCTTTGCAAAATCTCTCCAAAATCCTAAGTAAATATTCACACTCATTAGCAACCTAATCTCTCTTTTTCAACAGCCTATTCTTCCCCAACCCATTACATATTTATACATAGAGCTAGGGATAAAAAACCCTAATAGTTTGTCCTAAAATCCTAATATGTCTTAGTTGTTTCCCTACTTCTTTGCCAACATGTTTCTTTTCCTGCTTTTATTTCTTCATGCTGCTTTTCTTGCTTTTACGCCTTCATGCTGCTTTTCCTGCTTTTATGCCAGCATGTTGTTTTTCCTGCTTTTACACCTTCATGTTGTGCTCTTGAAACTACACTCTTACCACTACGCTCTTGCCACTTCTCCGATCTTTCATGTATAGGGAAACTTCTACACTTAATTCTTCTCATCCAAAATATATGTCCAACAAATTCGTCCATAGTTGAAACTTTACAAAGAAGGCATCATTCCAAGTAATTTCCCAACAAATCCAAAGTCCCCCATTAAACATCCATCCACTGCTTAAGTGTGAAGGGAGATCTCAACACTTAACCAATGTTGACCTTGTGCTTGATGCTTGTATTAGAAGTGGTTTATCGACAAGTAAGTCTCACCACCACAAGACTTTTTTCTCAATTAATCAACTTCTAGTTTCCAATGTAAATGGCCTTGGAGAATTTACTCTCCAAACCTACAACCAAGGCCTTAAAGACAAAGGAATCTAGTTCCTTTTAATCAAATGTTGCTTCTAAAGGTTATTATATACTCAAAAGGGTGCAAGAGACATGCATATGGTGTTTTTAAAGGAAAAGTGTAAAATAAACAAAATGGCATTTGAAATAAGTTGTTTTTGGAATTGAAACTTGAAATTATGCGAATTGTTAATGCACATTTTTCTTTCTTGAAATGAAAATACATTTATGATTTTATATTGCAATCCAAACATTGACCAATAAAAATATGCAATGACTATCACAACACTTTCAAACAACACCCTTTCTTTTAATGCAATGCACTTTTCCCAAATGCATGAGTGACATAATGCAAGATCAATATTTTTCTTCTTTACATTTTCTTTATAATAATCAAGAAATTAATCTAATACAATGTACTTAAATAAAGACACTAAAAATGCAACTAAAACAACTTTATGTATTCTTTTAAAACCAACCTCTACAAAAGGGATTAAAAAAAAATCAAACTTTTATTTTCGTAAAAAAAATCAATAATGAAAAAGAAGAAAAAAATAAAAGAGGCAGGCCCCTGAAAAAATTAAATTTTCAGGTCTGGGTTTATTAACAATGAGTTTTTTGTCACCATACAAGTGTGGCCACAAGGATATATGAGAAACTTGCGGTTGTTTGTGCTCTACACAACAACAATGTGAAAGTGCAACAATGTGTCGATGATTTGAGTACTAACAACTCCCGAGCACTCACAGCTGAATTTGAACCAGCCCATAGTTCTAAAACAAGGGAAAAACTAGCAAATGAAAACAAATCATTTTTTATTTATTTATTTTTCTTCAAAAGTCCATTAAAAGATTTTGAATATTCTTATAGGTAAATTAAACACCTAAATTTGTCAATTGGGTTTATCTCGGGTGGTTGGGAGGAATGATTGTTATCCTCTCCACCTAGGTTCGATTCTTGCAAGTGACATGTTGAACTCATAATGAGCATATTGTTGTAATGGCTTCATGACATGTTGTTGACCAACCTCATGCCCTGTTGTTTATTAGCCTTGTGCCATGAATATTCTAGAGTTTACTCTAGGTACCATCCTCAAAATGAGGGGAAATACTTGAGGGTTTTTCCTAGGCTTTGTAACCTGGAAAAAAAAAATTGAACACCTAAACAAAGAAATATGGGAAAACAACCAGCCAAAAGAGGAAGAATTTCAATAATTCTTCCCTAGTGGTGTCACCATTTCTATTATGACAAAAATGGTTAGAGAAATTAAATTTCCCAAATAAGGTGTTGGATCATTGGTTGACCGATCATAATAGATTACAACCTTATTTATTTATTCAAATTAGTGAAAATGATGAAATGTTAAAAGAGAGGGATATAATACATGTGAATGTCCTTTTGTTTTGAAATACACGTAGGGTTTACTTCATGTTTCTTAACCCTAAATTTTTATCAGGTTGTATGAATCCTCAACACTTCTATCCCTCAAACAACTACATACACTCAAAAAATAAATACCCTTACTCTTTCCTTTGGTAAAATTCATTTCTAGAACTAGATTCAAATTGCATCAATCTATTGTTAATAAGAATATAAATTCACCAATTCAATTTCATCAATATGATACATATAAATTAATACAAATGAACACAAAATTGTGGGGAAGGGGAAGAAGAGAGATCTACATTATTTATAAAAGAAGCTTACAACAAAGATGTGATACCAGTCAATGTTGCATGTGATTTCGTCATAAGAACCTACATTTATTCTACCTCAATCTCATTTAAATTCACACTCTTTCCAAGGATTTAGGTCACTAAAAAAGGGGAGACATAAGAACCTATATCAAACTTGCTAAGAAAAATTGAGGGTTTCTCTTGAATAATAGGTCTCTTAATCAAATATTTCTCTCGATCCTTTCAAGGTCAAGATGAACTAATCCTTCCCAACCTTGAACCTTCAATTTATATTAGGAGAAATTAGTTCACGTTAGTTAATATCTAAATCAAGGACATACAAGTGTCCTCATCTTGTGTATCTCTTGCAGGTATTGTACATTTTGTGCTTTACATATATATTTTAGTGAACTTTGTAGATGCCTAACCCAATTTTCTTAGCAACTTGGTAGGGTCCAAGCCATAGATTTTGAAATTTAGAATGTTTCCCCTTAGGCTCATTTATTTTGTCCCACTTTAAAAATGGATCTCCTACCTCAAATATTTTTTCTTTGGCTTTTTGTTTGTCAAACCACCTTTTAACCAACTGTTGGTGAGATAAAAATTTATTTCTAGCCCTTTCCCTTTTTTCCTCAACCATCAAGAGTGTGTCTATATGTTGTTTCATGCTTGACAATGATTGGCCTCTAGAGGATTGGGAAAGCTATAGAGACGGGAGATACAATTTGGTTGGGATAATGGCTTCTTTTCCATAAAACAAAAATTATGGATAATTCCCTAAGGCTTCTTTAGGAGTTACCCTATCAACCCACAAGGCATTATGAAGTGCATTATGCCAATTCCTATGATTATCTACGACGATATTTTTAAGAATTCTTAGCATATTTTTGTTGGTCAATTATGCAACACCATTCCCTTGTGGGTAGTAATTAGCAGAATGCATAAATATAATCCCCTTATCCAGACCAAATTCAATTAAAATAGTAGAAGAAAAATAGGAAACATTGTAAAAAACAAGAACAAGAGGTACTCCAAACCTTGTCATTATGTGTTGCTCCAGGAATTGGATCACCACTTTCTCATTAATATGGGTAACGATAATGGATTCTAACCATCATGTGAAATAGTTGGTTGTAGTCAATATGTACTTGTGTTATTTAGAAGAGTTTGGATTAATTCCCTCTATGACATCTATACCCCATTGTTGAAAAGACCTTGAAATGGTTACTGGTTGCAATGGAATGGATGCATTTTTCTCTTTCCCAACACTTAGTTGACAAGTTTTTCAATTTATGACATATGGATGTTCGTACTTAAACAAGGTTGGCCAATAGTATCCTTCCCTTAGGATTTTATGGGTAGTGGTTTCACCCACAAAATTCCCACCTGCTGGACCATCATGAAGATCCCTCAACATATTTTCTGCATCTTCTTTCTCAAGACACCTAAGTAATACTCCAACATAGTTTATATGAAATAGCATAGAGTTAATAAGGCAACACTGGGCATATTTTAGTATAAGGGCTCTTCTCTCCTTAGGTCTCAGATGTTCAGGGCATGTACCACAATGGATGAAGTAAGATAAGTTCAAGTACCATGATTCTTGACTCATTGGAATGTATAATACTTCACTGCACCACAAGGAAAGTTCATTATCCCACCCTGAATCCTTTGGTTCTATTAGGTCTTAGGAATCTGCGACCAATTTGCACAAGCCTTGGCTTCTAACTATCCTAGTTTCCTTGATGTCAAAGTAAAAATATTGGATGACACTCATCCAATTACCTCTCTTTCTCCCATTTCCCGTTGTGTAAAAAGTGACCTTACTATAGGGTGAGGCACTATAACTTTAGTATGGTTTTTCGGGATGTGAGATCTGAAATGTTTTACTGCCTTGTAGATAACATATGATTACTTGTCTATGGAAGGGTAATTGATCTCTGGTATTTGCAGGTTGGTGCTCATAAATGAGATAGGGGCCTCATTGTTTTCATTATCTTTTTGTGTCAAGACTGCTGCTAGAGACTGATCTGAAGGAAAAGTATAAATAAATAAATATTTGCTGAAATTAGGGATGCGTAAGATAGGGGCTTGAGAGATGTCAGCCTTAATTTTTTCAAAGGACTCCCTTTCCTATTTATTCCACCTAAATTCTTCGTCTTTGCATATCATTTTTTTGCAATGGTTTGATCGCTTCTGCAAAATCAAGAGTAAATTTTCTCACAAAATTAATCTTCCCAAAGAAAGATTGCATGGATTTTTTTTTTATGGGGAAGTGGGAGTTGATAAATTGCCTTAACTCTCTCTGGGTCAATATTGATGCCATCTTTAGAAATAACGTGTCCTAGGAGTTTACCCTCATCTACACCAAATATGGTCTTTTTTGGGTTTAGAGATATCCCATACTTCCTACACCTTTCAAAAATCCGAGTCAAATAGGCAATATGATCTGACATGTTCTTACAGTAGATCATGACATCGTCTATATAGAAGACCACACACTTGTTTATGAATCCTCTAAAGTCCACATCCATGGTCCTATGGAATGTATCTCCTGCATTTATCAACCCAAATGGCATATTTTTATAGGAAAAGGTTCCCCATTTAGTCTGAAAAGTTGTCTTTAAACTATCTTCTTCTGAGACTAGAACTTAGTTATATCCTGAAAACCCATCCAAAAGTGAGAACATCTCAGATCCATAAATAGTTTGTTGGAGATGCTCCATCGCGAGCATAAGGTAGTTATTCTTTTTTGAAGCTTTGTTTAAATTTCTAAAATCAACACATAAGAGAATTTCTCCCGACTTCATTTTTATGAGCACTAGATTAGCTACCCATGCAAAATGTCGCACCTGAAACATAATTTTAGCATCCAATAGATTTTTAAGTTTCCTCTGCATTAGAGGTTCGAGAGATGGGTGAAATTTCCTCATCTTTTATTGAAAAGGTTTAACATATAGTCTAAGAGGAATGGTGTGTTGGATGATCCTGGTATCATATGTTTTCAAATCTTGATAAGACCATGCAAAAACATCTTGATATTCCTTAAACAACTTGAGGTAGGATTTCTTTTCTTCAGGAGATATTGATTTTCTAAGGTTGATATTCTTAGGGTCTTCAATAGTTCCTAAATTTATGACCTTGTAAGCAAGATATGAACTACCAATGTTTACATTCTTGGGGTTCTTGAATCTTTCTCGCAGATCAGAAAGGTTTTCAAGATTGACTACCCCCTTAGGCATAGTGTGATGTTTAAGTTTTGTAGGGTTGGTGTCTTTGTAGATACTATGCTCATTATCTTCTTGTTGAACAATAATATTTTGGAACACCTCATCATCAATGGCCATGTCTTTATAATTTTCTTCATTAGTCAAGAAATCTATGATCTACTCATATCCCTCAAATACTCTTCAGTTTGTGATGTTGTCGAGGAAAAATGTCTTGTACAATAGCTCTATGGTGAATCTAGAAGCCTCATAATCTTCAAGAGGAGACAACCTTGAGGCTACTATAGTAAGAGAATAAAAAAATACATTCTTGGATCAAGGAATGGAAATGATGTTAAATGATTGAAAACTCTCCATGAGTCTATGTATCTCTTGTTGGTAATTCCTCAAATGAGGCGAATTGCAATGTATGGTATTTTTGACCTATCTGACAATGATCTCCGAGTCTCTGAAGACAACTAGTTCTTTGATATTCATGTTAATGTATTTCTTGAGTCCTCGGACCAAAGCCTCATATTCGACGGTATTATTGGTACATTCAAACTCAAACCTACATGATAGAAAGCTACGTTTACCAGCTGGTCAATAAAAATACATTTGACACCTTCTCCTTCTTGAGACTTGGACAGATAAAACAAATAGAGTCCAAATCTTAGAGGGAAAGTTAGGCACCCTTTTGTTATTGTCTATGTTAGGAGTTTCAACTTCGTTTTCTAAGATATTGACTTGGAATCATTGGTCAGGGTTGCTGCACTCTTCATTTAATGTTGAGTTTTCTTGCAGAAACAATTCTGATCTCCGTGGAAACAAGACCTCGGATATGCAAGGTGGGAAATTCCCAAAATCTGAATCACATGAGTAGTTTCCTTACACAAGAAAATATGTTGAAGAGGGTTAATTTGGGGCTTCTAAATCGGTGACAGTGTGTTTCAGGTATTTTTCTTTGTCAATCCTGATCATGTTTGGTTTCCCTTTCCATGGTAGCCAAAGATGAGACCAATCGATACTGAAATATCCATGCAATTTTTGTGACTAGTCCCGCCTTAGTAAAATACCACATGATTCATGGATATCTATAACTATAATGTCAATCACTTGGTGAATCTTTGGGTTAAAATATATATGGATCATGACATCCTTCATTTCAACAATGATCTTGACTTCAATTCTATCTAATTGTATGATGTGTATATCACTTTTGGAAGGGGTTGGATTCAATTTTTTACATACAGAATAAGGCATGACATTAGAAGATGCCCCAGAGTCCATAAATAGTTGTGTAAATTTCCATTGAAAATATCGAATGTCAACAATAAAGGAGGAACAAACAACTTATATTTTATGTCTGTATATGTTGAGTTTATGTTTGATTTTCTAGTTTCCCCTTAAGTTATTTTGTTTGTGTTTCGATGGGGGTTTATAGTGTGGTTGTATCCTTCCTTCAATGCTTGCAGGAATAAACTTTTCTGCTGAGGAAGCTTACAAAAGTCCATAAAAAATATGTTTACTTTCATTTTCTTCAAGTCGTGTACCACATTGTACTCTAACTTGGATGTTTCTTGTGTTGCAAACTTCAAGGCAGAGTTGAGAACGAGAGATGGTTTCGCCAAAGGAGCTGAGCTATCTGTATTTTTAGGGGCTTGAACTATGATCGAGTGATTTTGAGGAACATGGCCCTTGCTTCTGGTTTGTACTGCTAAGGTCTCTTTAGAAAACTCTTCTTCTTTAACGAGATCACCACTATCCATTGTATAGTTTATATCCCATAACACCATTGTTGTTTCTTTTGGTGGATCATTATCTCCCTTCTCCATTGAGTGGGTGGTTGCACTACTTTGTTATTCAATCAGGGCACATCTGTCCAAGAAGTGATTTTCCATCAAGTTCATGGTGTTCACCCACTAAGGATAATCCTTCTTGGAGTGGTTCTCTTGGTGATAGGTACAAAAAGAATCAGATACCACATCTCCTAAGTCAATGTTAAAGTTGGTTGGTGGAGGTTCTATGGCCTTGTAAGGTGGTGGTCTCTTAAAAATGGGCTTGTAAGGCCTTTGATTAGAGGTTCCTTCACCTGCATTCCTTTTCGTGTCTATTATTCTGTTGGATAATTTCTTGATCATCCTTTGTAGGCTTTCCATATTCGCACCATCCTTTTCAGTGTTTTACTTAGCTTGTTTACCTGGTGGTCTAGTCAACTACAATCCTCATTTACGTGGTTGTTGAAATTCTTTATTTTCTAAAGAGATATGGATCTCTTTACATCCTTTCATATGAAACTCAATTGTTTTAGCCTCTTCAAAATTCTTAGCTAAGGTAAGTTTGGCAATTCTCTTAACAAACATGGAGATGGAAGTTGGCAGAGCATTTGCATATACTTCAATCTGTAGCTCTTGGGAAGGTTTAGCTTCAAGTTGAAATTTATTCAAGACCATGGTAAATATTTGGTTAAAATATTTCACTTTTTCTTTGGGGCACATGGTGGTAGAAAACAATTCAACCATCAGGGCTCCCTTGGCAATTTCTTCTGCAAATTTGTCTAGAAAATCTTTTTGAAACTTTGTCCAACTAGTTATGGAACCAACTTGGAGGTTAAAGTACCAATTTGAAGATGAATTCTCAAAAGTGTATATAAATAATCTACACACCACATCTTCATGATGTACATTCATCAACCTGATTGCCAATATGAATTTTTTGATACAATCCTTTGGAAATCCGGAAGTTTCAGCGTCAAACTTAGGTAGTAGTTTCTTTGGATGCCTAGGTAAGTTATGTAATCAAACTGGTATAGCCAAGGAATCCTTTACCAACCAAGGTTGGTTATTTCCAGTTTGGTTATCACCTTCCTGGTTATTTTCATTATTATCCCCCATGTAGTCTGATTTGTATTTGCAGGCTTCTGAATCAGATCCTTCTTCCTCAGACGCTTAATCTTCTAGTTTAGAATAATTACTTATTGGTCAGGTGATATTGGGTGTGTTAGGGATTAAGCCGAGAGGTTTCTCTATTTCTCTCAGGGAGAAAACCACTAAATCTTCAACCGTGTGTACATAAGTATGTTCAGGTGTAGTCACGAGAGGTTTTATCGTTATCCTTCTATGAAGAAGTAACATGGATAATGGTAATGTTTTGATCTATTGAGCGTAAGCCCTGGTGATCCTTCTAAATGCGTCAACCTCTTCATGAGATATCACATAGGGTATTTCGGGGTGAAGATCAATGCTCTCCTGAGCATAAGGCAAGATACTAACAAGATTGATGGCCTAACAACATTTTTGATGGGATTTAATGATTAAAGGTTTGTTTGCAAATGTTCCTTCAAACTACTTATCTCTTTCTGTAGATACCTATTTTATGTTTTAATGCAAGAAAATGAAACTAATCTAAATGAAAACTGATTTATTTTAAGAAATCCGAGCCTAGGGTAACCTTTGGCCATGGTATGTAAACAACACCTGAAATTAAATTATTCTAGCACCAATACCATCATTCATCAACTATCATATATTCTTTAAGAGACGAGAATAAATAACATGCATGCAAAGATACATAAGAATAAGATTAACAAGAAATAATTATATGCTTCACTTATACAAAACAAATTTAAAGAACATCGAATTTCACCAACTTTCAATCAAAGATCTACTAAGTACTCACGATAACTTAAAATAATCACGATCTTACTGAATGCCTGCAAATTCTAAAAAAAATGCAGAATAATCCACTGATTTGATCATCCACACAGGTTTGGAAAAAAATGTGTGTGGCTCTCTCTGAGCTTATGAATCAATTGTAGCGAGAAAAATAGTTCCTGGCACCAATTACACAATTTCTTGCAAAAACCATCAACCTTTGTTGCATGGTCGATTTTCTTATTTATCAAAATGAACCTATCTAAAAATAGTATTAGATCTATTTTAAGTAAAGAAACAAATAGTAATGTGGACTAATCTACGTATCTTCTTCAAGTCAACTTTTAGTCAGTAGGTGACTAATCTAGCGGGTTTGCCTTGTCATACGCAGACCATTTGGGGAAGAGATATTCACATATGTGCACATAGGGGAAACAATGTTGATCCATAGGTGCATTGAGAACCTCTCTCATCTCCCCTGTGCACTGTCTTAAGTTGTCCAACTTGGCAACAACATGTTTCAGAACCACTGATTCTCTAATTGGGTCCTCCATAAACCTCTTAACCCACCCTCTTTCCAAGGTGGTTATTTAGAGAACATTTAATTCATATTTCTTATCCCGATCAACGTGTTGTTTTACTACATCATTGATATCTCAAAAATATTTTAGTGAGCCAAACTCAGAGAACTGGATTTCTCTCATTTTCTAATTTATCTTCTCACATTTTTCGAGGCATTTTTCCCATCTTTCCTACATTTTTAGTTGCGGTTCAACAACCTCTTGGAACCAATATTCAGTCGCTTTGTGTATCCTGTATATGCTATCATCAGTGAGAATCATGATGCCATTCTCTTCTCCTCCTTGAACATTTTGGATTTATTTCGTGTGTTCGATTTGGGGCAAGGTCCTCTGTGCCCATTCCACCCATCTCAACATATCCTTATGTTACACTAGACATACCAAAGTTTCCTCTTGGTAAATCATAGTCTTGGCCATGAAAATATCCTTGCTTCGCTTGTACTTTCTATACTCTTCCAAGAATTGAACCCTTAGAAGCACCACTGCTTGGGTTGGTGTCCCTGTAACAATCATCCTGATGCCTAATATTTTCAAGATCTCTTCTCATGGATTCAACTTCCATTTCATCTTCTCTATCTTTGTCAATGGTGGCATGGGATATGGCCATCCCTACCCCAAAAATCTCACTCACCCTGGGCTTTTTAGTGTCCAAAAAAGTTTCTTCAGTGGTTATGACCATAACACTATCTAGAGTAATTTTTTTCTTCCTACTTGTTCTCTTTACCACTACTTGTCTCTTCCAGTCATATGTTATAGCCTCAATGTCTACTACTTCACGTATTGGCTCTAGTATTTTCTAGTCCCCCCATGCAAACACATTTCCTATGGTTCCTAGAGTATGGTAATGTTCCAAGATATGTGCCTTCCCCTCATCAAATGTTGGCGTTTTATCATTTAGTTCCCCCATCTCTTTACCTTCTACATTCTCATCGCTTGGTACTATGGGGATTGTTCTATTTTGTTGGTCTTCCCTGCTCCTGTTTTTGTGGGTACCTCATTTGTTTACTTAGGAACTATAGTGTTTTCTAGCACACTTTCTTTTGGTACTTCTAGTGGTGTCACCTCCTCAGGCAAGGAGGTGGTTGGTATTTCGACCACTGTCTCTCCACTTGCTGGACCAATACTTTGTTCCTCATGCTCATCCCCTATACCTACAACTTCTCCAAGCTATTCCACATGGTCTCTATTCTTTTCGTCATCCTCTATCTCCGAGGCTATATTTTTTGAACTATGTTCTTCACTTTCACTTCCACCCTTATCTTCTGGAGTCTTTTCTTCTTTGGGCGACTGTGTTCTCTATTTTGGGGGTGTTGCGGCCTTCTCAATTTTATTTGTTGCCACAATTTCTCCTTCTGGTTGTGGCCTTTCAAGGATTAGATTCACTTTCTCCTCTGTGTTGGACTCATTTAAAATTGGAACTCCTGAGGTGTCAACATTATCACTGTCATCACCATCAATCGTTATTAAATCCACAATTGTAGGGACTGAGACTACTGTGACTGGTACACTTTGATGCTACTACCAACTCTGGTTTCCCTGCCTGCACCTGCTTTGTGCTCAGTTCTTGTTGAGTGTTAACTCTTTTTGGTGTGATTTCTCCTTATGGAATCTATCCACCTTATCCCTTATTTGATTTTTCTTCAAATTCCCGTTGTTGTTCTAACTCCTCAAATGCCCAATTTTATTCATCTTCATGAACTATTATTTCAACTTCTTCCTAGAGTCTTTCCTCTACAACTCTCCTTGCTTCCTTAGCTTCTCTTTCCCTTTTAATCTATGTTCATATGGATGCTTCACCCATTTGATTAATACGTTCTACCTGCTCATCCATAGACATGGGCTTAAATAGAGTTAGATCATGTTGGGATTTCCTCTGGAGTACTTCTTCCCAATTATGAGCATTTTCAATGAAAATATCATCTTCAAATTTATCATGGGAATAGGGCCAATAGATGATCACTTGCCCAGCATGTTTAGACACCAACTACTTTGGTTCATGCTTACAATACCTACCTATCGAGAACTTGTATTCTAAGTGGCTTAGGCCTTCTTATTTCTCCTTCATAGTATCCTTTACAAAATAGTACCCCGATTGGAAGCCATATGGGATGAAATTCCTTTTCTTGTCTTTAACTGATGAAGCATTGAAACCTTGTAAAATAGTTTGATAGCAGATTTTCCTTAAAACAAATCAGTCTAGCACATAGGTTAGTAGCAGAAGGGGAGCTCCAGTGGCTCCAAAGATTCAGAAATAAGTATATTTCTCCTCCAAATATCAATTTATGATTAGGGAGATTATCTTTTTGGCTTGCTTGGAAAGTCGTGGGAAATATTGTTTAAAAATGATAAAGTATAACATGGCTAGAAATCCATCACATATCCTGGCATAGTATTTCTTGTACCTATTCTCCCATAGAACACTGAAATAGACATGAACAAAGAGCTTAGACACATGCCAACTTAGGCCCATCTTTGAAAAAATATTTCTTCTTCATACCACATATAACAAATAGGAAGCCATGTAAAAGGAGGGCACATCACCAGGCTTAGGGTTCTGGGACTATTCTATTCTATTGGCTAGTTGCTTGTATATGATATCTCTCCAGTTGAAAATGCTTCCCGATATCACCAATGTAAGCTAGAGGCATCCAAGCTTCTGAGAATATAGAGCAGTCTCTTTCCCCATACAATTGGCAGATCAACGCCATTAAGTACATATAGTGTTCCCTCATGTTTGTGGTACCATACCATCCTGCAATCCAATTTATAAGTTTCCTATCTTCTTTCCACCAGGATGCTAACAATTTGTTGGTGTCATTTTTTTCATAGAATGCCACTACAAAATAATTATTTATCCTAACCTATGGTTCCCTGAGCTTAGAGTACTTATTCACTTCTATTGGTAGGAAGACTCCTAGACATTGTCCTTGTTCATCACTTACCAAACATTTAGAAACATCTATGTGATTTATTTGTTGATATTATGGTAGTTGCAAGAGTTATTAACCTCTACGTGTAACCTTTGATGAGACTAGAATATTCCGGGAAGCAAGAGAAACCTTAAACATATGTGTAGAAACCCTAGAAGACATGTCAACTCAATAAAAGAATTAATATTTAAGTGTTAACCTCTAAAAGAAGAAGTCGGCCTGGAAATGTGACAAAAATCACTATAAATAAGAGGGAGCTTGAGCTCATTTATTCATTCACACTCTCATAGCTCACAAAGAAGAGTGGTGCACAAGTTTTGGAGAAGGAGTGCAGTTGCAACTACTGCAACTAGGATTTTGTCTTTTAGTTATGGTTGTAATTTCTACTTGGTTATGGTTTGGACTTTCTGCCTTGGTTATGGTTTGGATTATTTGCTTGGTATGCTAGCCTTGGAGAAAGATACACTTTCTTGGTTGGATATTGGTTTTAAGGTTTGCTTCTGAAAGTATTAGGCTGACTTCGTGCCTATGGTTGGGTGACAATATTGCTATATTGTCTATGGAAAAATGAGCACATATCTTTTATTCTAACAGGTCATGGGCCCACACTATCTTCAGATAGTCTAACCACTGGAATATAGATTGGGAAGTTATTCGTTAAGCTCGTTGTGGCATCGGTTACAACTGCATCTAGGTTTTATAATTATGTAGCTGCAACAAAACCTAACCCTTGTGTTCAAGCACTTTTGATGAAGATTTTGACCTAATTCCTTGACATCCTAGTGTTCCCTAGCCTAGCACACCTCTTGGTGCCCACAACTAGCAAAAACATAAGGTTTAAATTTTTTTCAAATTCAAAGTCAAAGGTTGACTGGTCAAAGTCAAAAGTCAAAGGTTGACTTCTGGTCAAATTGATTTTCTGGTCAAAGTTGAAATTTTAGAGTTTATAGCTTGTCCTAATCATTAAATCCTCTGATTCAATTTCTAATATCCTCTTGTCAAGATGGTATATAGTTTCAGATTGGAAGACAAGTTGGACGATGCTACAAGATTTCAAAGGTATGCACTTGTATATGATATCCAAGTTCTATCATCTAGCAAAACATGAGTGTGTTTGCGGGGAAAGTACTAGAGACCTTGTCCAAGTTGTAATCTTGGATTCATTGCATTCATAAGAACAAGCACACCCTCCATAGCAAGTGACGCTTCATGTTCCAGGTTTGATTAAATTGTTAAGCTTCAAATTTGTATATATCAAAGGTGATAGTTGCTACATTACAATTGTGAAAATAGTCTTTAAAAGGTTCTATTATTGCTAGGTGCAATAAATACTTGGTTTCATATGAATACCATTGATATAGATGCTTATTTTACTTGTTCACAAGATGAACTAACATCTCCTCTAGATAGATATTTCTTGTTTTCTCTTGTTGTTCTTGTTCCAGGCAAGTACCCTTGTGAAATATGTTTGATGATCAATCCTTGCGGAAGCTGTTATAGAAGAAGTTTATAAGGATGAAAAAACTGCTAGATGGGCAACAATCAAAACAGATAGAAACAAACTTAAAGAGACTTAAAGGGAGTCAGAATCAGAGGTAGTAAATAATCAAAAGGAAACCAAAAAAGGCTTGTGACACTTTGAAAAAAGCAAAGAGATGCAATAGATGGAAGCATGGACTCTCTCAGATAGAGGCATGAATATGGGATTATGAGGGAGCTAATCCCTAATGATATGATCCATTGAAGAATATGTGAGTACCATGAAGTATTTGTCCATGTTCTTCATTGGAAGTAGTAGCCATGATAAGCAACACATGTTCAACTTGACTCTAGAATAACTCCTCTTCAAAAATAAACCTTGAACATCCTTAGTCATCCATCTACATTTATGTTCCTATGGAAGAAGGAAAAAGTTGGAGCCTTCAGGAAAGAAGGGCATGTAATCTATATAAGATTCCATGGACTCCAACATTAAATAGAAACACGAGAAAGAACATGAAGATTCCAATAAAGAAAGAAAAGTCATAACAACCAATTGAACTAGTTTGAACCCACTAGAAGCAGTCAAGCAGAAGGAATGGAAGGAAGTTGTGATGAAGAACAATGTATGTGAGAAATTTTGAAAAAGACTTAAGCAATGAGAGATACAAGGCGAGACTTAAAGCTAGAGGGTTCTCTCAAAAGGAGGGAGAATACTATGATGACAACTTGTTCCAGTAACCAAACATACCTCTACCCGAGCCATTATATCTCCTGTAGTGTCCATGGGTTGGAGTTTACCTCAGATTGATGTAAAGACTGTTCTTCTCAACAGAGTAATTGAATAAGAAGCAAATAGAACAACCTCAAGGTTTTGAGGTATACCAGAAAGAGACCCATGTATGAATATAGAAGAAGACCTTGTATGGATTCAAGCAACTTGTTGCACAACCTCTCATGTACAACATAAACATGGTGAAAAATTCCTATGATAGAGGAAGTGTATTGAAATGATTCTTCAAGAAGTTTGGGATGATGGATTGCAAATCTATGGAAAAATCCCATGATGACATATCTGAAGAAGAAGAGAGACTCTGATCCAGTAGACCTGTCTCTATATTGACAATTTATTGGCTCATTAATGTATTTGGATAATACTCAACCACATATTTTCTTTGTGAGACATTTGAGATATGATATACAATTGCATGGATTTTTTGATTTAGATTGGGTAGGGAGTGCAGATGACAGAAAACGTGTTACTTGGATATTTTTCAGTTTGAGCTTTGCCACGATGTCAGAGGACAACAAGAAACAAAATTCTATTGCGCTCAAGAACTACATAAGTAGAGTATATTGTAGCTTGTGATGCTTGTATGGAAGCAGTGTGGCTCCGTAAGATGGTTTCTGGACAGTTTGATCATGTGTTGGATTCAACTGTGATATATTGTGATAATTAGAGTTGTGTGAAGCTTTCAGAGAACCCATGACAGGTCGAAGCACATTGAAATCAAGTATTATTTTCTCCATGATAGAGTCTAGAGGGGAGAAGTAGTTCTCCAGTATATCTTCACAGATGAGAAGATAACAAATGTTTTGGAAAAGCCTCTGTCCAAGATGAAAAGTTTGCGTACTTAAGGGACAAGTTGGTACTCATGGAGATGACTTCCTTATTGGAAAAGGAAGAGATTACTCCCAGGTTGGAAGGGAGAGCTGAGATTTTATTGATTCATGGGAAGTCATTTTCTAGTTTGGAAAATGGTCCAGGTTGGGCAGTTCCTTTCCAGTCCGGAAAGTGGTTTGAGATTTCTGATAGACAAACATTTTCCAGTTCAGAAAATGGTCTAGATCGAACAATCATTTTCGTAATGAAATTGGTTTGATACATTGATGATGTACCGTAGAAAATGATTCCCCTTGTGGCCATTGTGGGGAAATGGTATAGGACAATCATTCTTCTTGGCAGTCGCTCTGAGTAGTGGTCAAGTAGAATGGTCTACCTTGCCGGGCAGTCATTCTTTCGAAGTTCACAATTGTGAGAAGTTTCGAAGAATGGTTCGTTTTGGAGGTTGGTGTAGGACAATCATTTCCTTAGGAAATGGTCCAGACAATCATTCCCTAGGGCATACTCATTCTCTCCAGGTTGCACTGTGATTAGTGTTGGAAGAATGGCTCAGTTAGGGGAATGGTCCAGGTTCAAAAATCAAAAACAAGAATTCCCTAGGGAAGACTCATTCTCTTTAGGTTGCACTGTGATTAGTGCCGGAGGAATGGCCCATTTAGGTGAATGGTCAAGGCTAAAAAATTAGGGAGAATTATTATTATATGCTTGGTAAGAATAGTCCAGATAGCCCATGGATGATGTTTTACTTTCCGAGGGCATATGCTCTTCCATATCTCACAAGCGTTAGTGGAGGAATGGCCTAGATGACTCAGTTTGTATCATGATAATGTTTATACAGGTTGATATCAGATGATATGATTGTTGTGGAGACTATATGTCTCTAGATAGTAGTTGTATGCTATGGTGGTGGATGTGCTCCATCGATAGTGATTGTGTGTCACTGGTTAGTAGTTGTGTGCTACTAGGAGTGGTTGTATACCACAGGGTAGTAGTTGTGTACTACTATGGATAGATACAATTGTGTTCTATTGGATGGCATTGTAGAAGTTGCATGCTATTATCTTATTGCCATGGAGACTAGCAGTAATGTTGGAGATGATTGACAGCTAGATGGATAGTCAGTGTGATGGTGGACATACATTATCCCCGTGGAGAATGGTCCAGGTTGACAAAATGCTGACGTACCATGGACTAGTATTTTCTTAAGGCACAATTTTTGGCCCGATTAGGAAAATGGTTCAGGACCGATATTCTCCTGAGGCATAGTTATTGACCCGATCAGGTTGAATAGTCCACCCCCTAAGGACATGACCTTTCAATTAGGGTGGTTGATACATGACCGATATTTTCTAAGGAATATGGGTAGAGATGGATCTCTATAGTACATATGACCAGATTAGAAAATAATCCGAGACTGACATTCCTGTAGGAATGGTCTTTGTAGCCCATGGCATGGCTTTCAACATCTATTGGGATAGTCATTCTTCTAGGAGGTATGTCTGGATTAGAAGAATGGTCCTTGTATCAATCTGTGGAGTGAGTGAATTATTCAACTTCATGCCTAATTACTCAGGTAGAGTATAGCTTCGAAAGATGATGTAGTTGATGCTATCAGATGATACTGATAGTGGTGATGTTGTTCGTGGGTTGATCTATGTGATCATGAGATATTTTGTGCATCTATGATGATGCTACCGGTTGAATGGTATGTTTGTGCTCAAGACAATTGCCTTTAATACCTCCCTAGCTAGGAGGGAGTGTTGATATTATGGTAGCTACGAGAGGTATTAACCTCTAAGTGTAACCTTTGATGAGACTAGAATATTATGGGAAGAAAGAAAAACCCTAAACAAATGTGTGGAAACCTTAGAAGACATGTCAACTCAATAAAAGGATTAATATCTAAGTGTTAACCTTTAAAAGAAGAAGTCAGATTGGACATGTGATAAATAGAACTATAAATAAGAGGGTGCTTGAGCTCATTTATTCATTCACACTCTCATAGCTCACACAGACTAGTGGTGCACAAGTTTTGGAGAGGGAGTGCAGCTACAACTACTGCAACTGGGATTTTGGATTTTGGTTATGGTTGGACTTTATACTTGGTTATGGTTTGGACTTTCTTCCTTGGTTATGGTTTGGATTCTTTGCTTGGTACGCTAGCCTTGGAGAAAGATACACTATCTTGGTTGGCTATTGGTTTTAAGGTTTTCTTCCAGAATTATTATGTTTGTCAAGGTTAAGGGTGCTCGGGGGTGGCTTCGTGCCTATGGTTGGGTGATAATATTTCTATATTTTCTATGGAAAAATGAGCATATCTCTTTTATTCTAACATGATTATCCATTATAAGGTCTCTACAAAAGGTAAGACATGATATCTAGAGGCTACCATGTGTAATAAGGAACATTTTATGTTCGAGAACACTTGCTCATCTAAGATTCTAATTTCTAGACTACTGTGAGGCATGAATTCTAGGAAATATGAGTAATTAATCTTATTGAAGAGATCATTCCAGGAAGAAAGATATACCTTAGAACTAGTGCTCGATTCTATATCTTTATACAAAAGTGGTTGACTGAAAACCTTCTTCTCTAGAAGCTGAATTACAAGCTCCACATTGGGCATTTTCTCTGTCTCTCCAATAATGGTTGGGATAGATGCTTCACTTGTCAGAATATTCTTTCCCTTAGGTGTTTTTTGGGATTGTCGAGTGGTAGGTCATAGTGGTGGTATTTTCTGCATATAAACAACATTGTTAAGCTCATAGTTTATTCACAATTATATGGGAAATGCATACCTGGTGAAGAAAACAAAAACTAAACCTCATCACTTACTGGTTCTAGTCACAACACTCAAAATTTAGCAATAAACCAGTTTTACTATGGACAAAATCTAGTTTTGAAACCCTTTTCTCTGCACAAATTCTCTCAAACGCTCAATGGTAAGAATGCATAAACAAAGGAAACATTCGAGCTCATATACATTGCTTATTTCAATCAAAACCGATAGTTATAATCATAGGGTACAATGGGATCTTCCAAATATTGCAATCTTGAATGCACCACATGCGTACCACGCTCGTCATTAATAGACTACGTCGAACGAAGGCGCGAAAAAAACAGTATTTTAGTTCATCGACACTTTTTAAAATATCATGGCTTGGCACATAGTGATTTCATACGTCAAGGTTCAGAGATCCGAAGTCATTTTCTATTCAAGTTTGTTTTGTCTTGTCACTTATCGTCGATCATGACGAAATCCTATGTTAAAAATCCCTTCTTCTTGTTGGTGTGTAATATCTTTTTTGAGGTGGTGATGTCTCCAACACGTGTGTTTTTACAATGTTGTGGCATGTGCGTTTTCACCTAGCCTGTCTAATGAGAGTGCTAGGTTTGACATGTCGTGGTTTAATTATCCCCTCTATGACGATAAGATCGAGAGTGGTAACAATTTTCTAGTTAAAACCATGTAAGCAGTTGATTTCATGTTCAAACCTTCAATGAATATGATTGACCGATGGTATATGATGGATGGTCCAAATTCAAGATCACCTTAAAAAGACTTCAACCATCAACGTGATGTTTTGTGTGTGGAAAAACTTACTTTGGGAGAGTGAACGACCAATGTCGATGAAGCATCCGACATCGCTGGGGAAACTTGACTCATTGTATTTTCGCAAAAGAAAACATACTTCACCGATGACCAATGAACTTCATCGATGTAGCTATATTTTCATTGATGTTTAGTGTTTCCTGTTCTATCACCGGATCCCCCTAAAAATCAATGGTATTGAAAAGTCCATACGAGATGACGTGTCAGATTTGATGTGGAAATATAGGGTTGCTTTGGTGACGTGGTGGATGAGGTGGTAGTATGAAATTCCACTTGGTGGATGACATGGCAGTACAAGGTGAAAGTACGCTAGATGACGTGGGCACTCATAAATCCAGGCTTAAGAAGATGTCAGTTTAGGCTACCAATGGTCAGGATTAATTCAAAGCTTGCATCAGAAGGTCACAACTGGTTCAATTAATTCACTCATTGACATCGACTAGTTTGAGGGATTATTCCAAATGTTTCGCAACAGGTGGAGACCAAAGTCGATGGCCCATGCATGTCGACAATTGGTGAGATTGTCCACTTGTTTCCAATTTTGCGCACAAAGGTGGTTGATGCCCGATTCACTATCGACGATCAACAAGGTTGTCTGTCGGGATCTAGGAAAGCCATGGATTTCATTGTTTTTTCTTATTTTTTGCAAAATAAATAAGTCCCAAAGCCCTTTTGCTTCAAAATGAAACTAGACATGTTCACCTATTTCAACTAATCATTTATTTTAGACTTGGGACACAACAGGTTAAGCAAATTAAAAGTCTATCAAAATAAAGTTTAAAATAGACTGTGATCAAGATAAATCAAAATACAAGACGAAGATAGAGAAAAGTGGTACCCCAGAATTTCAGAAATTTTGAGGGTGTGTTGAGTGCTCAACACCCTGTTGGATCCATTGGGGGAATTATCAAAATTGGTTGTCAAAATAACAATCAATATGAAATGCATCTAAAAGATGGACAATTAAAATAGAGGATTGTGATGATAAGTCTCCTCTATTAGAAAAATATGATTTTCTTTCAGGTATTGATGTTCTCTATTCACCTTCTCAAGGAAAACAAAAAAATCATCTTCCATTCTATGTAAAATAGTTGTTTACATGCCCTTCAACTATAGTTGAAACACTCATATAAACACTTCTACTTTCAATTATAACAAAAATTAATATTTGATGGTTCGATGATGTAATTGTTTAGGAATGTCAACCACAACGGAAAAAAGAGAAGTTCAAACTTGTGGACCATGTTTTGAATTTCATTTAGTTACTAAATGATCACATGACATGATATAAGTTAAAGTCTTTTGCCAACACCATTGTTCAAAAAACAATTGTTTTCCTTGCATCCTTGATTTGGAATTCACTTCATTGCTCAAAATCTATAATTGTATGCTTGATTCTCCAACACACTTTTCCCTAACATAAATGGTTTCATATGCATATTGAAGGTATGATTAAAGAAAAAAATTATTTTCTTCCCCCTTTTGAGCCATTTTTTAGCAATTGCAAACATCTAGTGGCAACATTTCTCCTTCGATCATATGGCTCTACTTGTTGTGCATTGGAGATATTACACACCCACCTAGTATTTATTTTCCTAAGTTTATTAGTCTATGTTGAGGGCACCCCTGGTATGAGATATTATCCCCTATATGATAATATTCTCCCCTAGATGAGGGCACCACATCCTCTTCAACCATTACGTCTCAGTTGTACTTTAGTTAGACAAATCGAGTCAAGTCTTGCATGGAAACCTCAATATTATTTCCAAGTGTTGCATGATCACCTTAGGATCATCACTAGGAGGACACAATGACCTTGGGATCATCACCAAGAGGGCGCACTTAACATGCATAAGTCTAGGAGAGCGCACCACATGTTCATGCATGATATTCTCTCCCCTCCACTTGTGTGAGCCAATTAATTGATGACTACTTGACCGATTAACTAGGACTAGGTGGGAGTTCACTCCTGTTTCTGTTAATGTGTGTCCACATATCTCTAGATCACTACTATGGTGCATTAGTTCAGCCATGTAGAGTATATTAGTTGTAATTTTTCATTATCTCACAACGTGGAATACAATTCTTTCATTCTTTTCTCCAATTCTTCTTTTCTTCTCTCAACTTTGCATGTTTTGTGTTCATTGTTTCTAGCTAGATTCTTTGTACATGTTTCACTACAATTTCACATGGTGTTTGCATGTTTTGTGTTCATTGTTTCTAGCTAGATTCTTTGTACATGTTTCACTACAATTTCACATGGTGTCAGAGCCCATAGGTTCTAGGAAGAAGGAACACAATAAATCATTTGTAGGTACAAAATATTGAAGAAACTACAAATAATGGAATTTCTACTGTCAACATTTCTTACGCCATACAATTACTTCGATTGGAAGCCAAATATTCTAGTTCTACTGAGAGGAAGAGGCTTATATCAAATAAACATGGCAACAAAAAATGAAACCACATCTGCAATCGAGAAGACCAAATACTTCAACCACATGGATTAGGCCTTCGGTATCCTTTGCATGTCTATCTCTCCCGAATTATGGTTTCATGTTGAATCTTCCACTACTCCAAATGAGGTTTCGAATAATATGGAAGGTCTATTTAGAAAATAGAATGAGATGTGTGGCCACATGCTCGAGAAAGAGTTAAACTCATTAGATCCAGTTTTGAGAATATCCATGACTTCTTCACGAAGTTCAAATCCTTACTGCTTCGACTAAAAGGATGCAGGATCGATAAATCAAAGCAAGAAAAAAATAATTGATTCATGTTGTTCTATCAAACTTGGGTCCGGATATGTCGTCTTTGTCTCCACATTTCATACAATAACGATTACATTGGGTGCAACTTGACAATTCCCACATTGGATGTATTCATTGAGTCCATGATGCATGAGAAAGACGATCTCATCAATATGGGAACAATCGAAGAGCTCCAAAGCGCTTGCAATTGTTGTGCATGAGGGAAACAAATCCAACTCGAAAGTCAAATGAAAAGGAAAGGGAAAGAAGGATCCAGATCCAAGAAAGGGAGACAACTTCAAACCTTTCGATGAATATGCTAGCTCTAAAGCAGGAAAGGGAAAGCAATGGAAATAAAAGTGTAGTTATTGCAATCATGGTTACCATCTTGAATCCTATCGAACGAAGAAAACCAATGACCTCATGGCATAAACACTCCAACAAAACAATCTCGGGGACTACATTCTTGAAAACGCCAAGAAGAAGCCAGGAGAAAAAGCACCAGAAACTTGAGGTAATGTGCACGATTTGATTGCAATTAATTCTTCTTCAGATGCATGGATCATTTATTCAAGAGAATTATACCACGTGGAAACCACAAAACATGTCTTTTCATCTCTAAAAACATGCACAGGTCCTCCCATTCTCATGGGAGATGACTCTCTAGTAGAAGTCTCCAGACAAGGGAAAGTGGATCTTAGAAATGGAAGTTTTGAGAATGTATCGCATGTTAAGAAAATCTCTATGAATATACTCTCTGTTATCACTCCAAGAGTCACTCCTTGACTGTAAAGAGGAGCTGAATCTTTGGTATTAACTTCCTCATCTCATCGAAGCTCTTTTTACGAAAATCAGGTCCTTCAATTGCCACGCCATCATCGAAGCTCTTTTTACGAAAATCAGGTCCTTCAATTGCCACGCCATCATCTGTTAAAATGCCACACTCTGTTGCAATTGCTTTCGAAGTGTTAATATTGTCACCAATAATCATTCTCTCCGTAATTCCTGCAGTTCTATAGACTTCAATAACTTCTTTGACACTGGGACGCACAAGATCGTTGATGCCAACAATGCAAATACAGTGAGCGAGAGAACTCAATACCATAAACCCACAGTTTTTCTGGCTAGATATGGCACGTAACTCATGGCGTTGATACATAAAATGAAGATCCTCAAATTAGCACCCGTACAAATGCATTCAATGACTAAAAATATTAGATCTTAATCAAACACATGGATCATTGGGGTTCAACATCTGTTTGTTTGGCGCTCTGATTCTCATCTGCCTGCAAATTATTTGATAAAAACTCGACACCTGCACAATATTTTGGCACCTGCATCATCAATCGAGCACCTGGCAGCGCAACGTTGAATTTTTGACGTTTGGGGACATATCCCACATCAATAGCATGAAATAATGTATATTGTCTTTATATACACCAATACTCTCATCCTTTGAGAATGAGACGGGCAGGGCCAGGGGCAGGGCGTCGCCTCGCCTCACCTCATGGGCTTGGCGCTTACTGTTGGGCTTTGTGTTGTATGTTATAATTGTGATAGGTATTGAACACCACGACAGGTAATATGGCTTTGGTATATTTTGTCGATAAGCCAGACTTCGGATCACTTGAGCACACACCACCTTTTAGGAAAAAATAAAAATATATATTTTATTTGAAAATAAGTTTTAGCTAAATGACAAATAAAAATATATATTTTTATTTGAATATAAGTTTTAGGCTAAATGACAAATAAAAATATATATTTTTATTTGAATATAAGTTTTAGGCTAAATGATAGTTATTTGTTTTTTTTGAAATGTAGGTCAGAAGACAGAGTCACAAGAATATTGGGCAAAAGAGATCAATGGGAGCTTGTCAAGGCTTGATGGGAAATTTTGAAGATTATGACAATGGAAAATGATTGAGTAAATCAACAAATCAAGCATGAAATGATGAAGGTGCTTAAAAATTTAAAAGGACATTTTGAGCGCTAACACTCTCCATGTACGAAATCACACATACATACATACATAAGAAAAAGGGTGGAATTCACACTAGATTCTGTGACAATATTTGATATGGAAGGAAACTCCAAAATTGTTGCAGGTGAGGTAGATCATAAATCTAGACTGTACACATTCTCTAAATTTGTTGCTAAATTAGATTCTACATTGCTACTAACTCATGCCAATGATGATAATACTATTTGGCACAAAATGTTTGGCCACTTAAATTTTAGGTACATGCAACAACTCAACAAATAGGTGATGGTGGAAGGTTTGCTAGACATACCATTTTTTGATGGAGTTTGTCAAGGATGTATTCGTGGCAGGCATTTGCAAGAGAAATTTGAGAAAGGGAAAGCATGGAGGGCGTCCTCTCCCTTGAATCTTGTTCACAGTGACCTCATGGGGCATTTCCCTCATTCTTCTATACGCACGGCTTGATATATGTTGACATTTATTGATTATTGGTCATGGTACACTTGGTTGTACTTTCTTAGGAAAAAATATGAAGTGTTTGAGCATTTCAAGGATTTCAAAGCACATGCAAAGAAGAAGTCCAATAAGATGATCAAATCCTCTACACAGATAATGGGGGGAGTCCGTAAACTAATATGTACAACATCTTTGTGATGAAGTAGTTATTCAGTTACAACATGCAATTCCATACACTCCGCGGAAGAACGAGGTAGCTGAGAGGAAGAACTGATCTCTCAAAGAGATGGAAAGTTGCATGTTTCATGCAAAGTCCCTTCCCTCCAAAATTTGGTCCGAATCAATCAAATGTGCCATGATGGAGACCCTCTCCGGGTCTCTGTACCCAGAGGTGCAAAGTTCTAATAAAACTATGCTCAACTAAATTCTCAAGCTTCTCTCGATTCTATTCTCGGGCCCAAATCCCCTTTTAAAAAAGATTTATAATACTATGTTCTCGTACCAAAGTTCACGATGCTTATCCACAATTCTTAAACCTTGATGCTAATCCTTCTGCATCGACCAAGTGCTTGAAACCTTGCACTTATCTCCCGAGTGATTAAATTCTAAGTGCTCTTCCACGTGCGAATACAAGCTGGAACCAAGGGTTTATCGGATATCAGACCATCGACTTACTTTCCAAATGTCATGAACTTACTCCCTTATCATCTTGGTCTGGTGGATGATAGGATATCACCTGTTGATAAAATGAAATGATCAACGATCTATGTTAAAAATCGAAGAGTACATTCTAGTCGTTGATCTCACGATCTTATTTTGTACCTTTGATTTATCCTTTTACACAAAATCCACGCAAGTTGTGGGTTAGTTAGAGCCTGACATGAACCTGACGTCTGCCGTCACCGGACCACCAGAATGTTTTGATTTACCACACACTCCCAAGACTCGATCCAGTATGACGTGTCACTAACCACATGGAACTTTTGACGTGGATATGCCATGTGTCGACACTGAGTAGGCTGCCATGTGTCACCTCGGTATGTGTCTTTCACATACCCAACTACTAAATGGACACTGACACATGTCATCCTCTGTGTGGTCCATGTGTCACTCTTTGAAGGGCTACATACGTGTGCTGGCGTATGTCGGGACTAGACTGTTAGACTTCTCTTTTCACTTAAGTCCTCTCTCTATTCGATTCGATATGTTAAAGGTGGATCTCCTTTATTGATCTGATCTATTGCTAAGTTGTTGATCTTCTAGATAAATGAATGACTGACCATATTCCACTGCACCTTCACTGTTCTTTATATCACCATTGATATGTATTCCTCAATGGATGAATTCCACACATGTCGGATCCTGGACTGTCAAAATTTCTAAGCTTTACTCCACTCGCTGGCTTCCGATCCGATAAGATCAATGGTCGGGTTTATTCCCGACAAGGATATGATGGCTTAGATATTTCCTTCAACAATGCTCATTGGACGTTAACTTCCTTGTACCTTCTAAGTTCTGATAAGACTGTCATTCGTCGATACAGCGCTGCAATCGACGACCAGATTTAACTCTGCCACCGGACTGTTGGATGTCAGAAATTCTACAATTTTGAACACCTTGTAACCTCTGGTGTTCGTGGTCCGCTATAACAAGGACTGTTGATATATATCTATATCGAATGATAATGATCCTTTAATCGAGGAATTTTCTATAGTCTCGATCCAACGTTCAGGAATTATCTCGGATTTGATCTAACGATCACGATTTCTTTCTCTCTGAGTGTCACTTGGCGCGATCTGGATTGTTTATCCTTCCAGTGATCAACGATCAACGATTGTTGTAGCATCTGCTACGTTCAAACTTGCAAAAAACATTCGATCCTTCATGCACACAATGATAATCAAAATGTCGAGGTTATTCTATGATTTCAATGACTCACACTTCATCCATTGATGCACAAAGACGCCATATAAGCACACATGGATTCTAATAATGAATCTATACTTGAATTGTACAAAGGCCTTCTCGCATTCTGGGCCTAATTTACATTATGTTGGCCTATAAGTGTCCTGTCAGACACACTTGAACTTCTTACACACTCACACCTCTCACTTTGTCTTGACACGCACATCCCCCATCACTCTGATGCCCGTAGGATTACAATTTTAAGCATCGAAGGTCTCCTTCCAGCTCATCAACAAATCCCTAATATTATGCAACTAATACCCACAATAGTACTCTCGTACTTTACAATCGAATCCTCCATACATAGGATGATCTTCCTAAACCAAACTAATTGCTTAATTAATCCTTTATACTTCAATTAGGGAAAAAAAACCCTATCCTTCTAGAATCCAACTAAACCATGCCAAATTACATTAATTCAAAGTTCATGGAACCCACTCCCTTAATAAATGTCAAGATCCCTAAGTCCAATCAACAAGGTTGACCTTGGAGGTGAAATGATCCCACATCAGACTCCCAAGATTAAAAATGTTCATGATCTCCTGATCACGAGTCTTCATTTGTTGAAGTCCTCCTGGATCCCAAATCCTATTTTGTTCCTATTTACCTACATTGTTGTCTTGCTTCTGTGTTGATGTTGTTTTCAATTCTCTAGGTTTCCAAATTTTATGTTGCAACTGTCCACTTGTTTTTCTGATGCAAACTTATACTAACAAGTGTACTCTATTGTTTATTGTCTCCTTTACTTCAGTATGCCTCCTCTGAGACACTTTTATCATCAAGATTCTCATCTCCTCAATTTCCTCATCCAGTCTATCCTCTTGCTGGTACATGCTTTGAAACTTGTTGCTGCTATTAGCTGATTGTTGCACTTCTTCTTCTTGATATCTCCAGCTAAAAGTACTTGAAACATTCAATTTCCTCCCCCAATTTATTTTCTTCTTTGTGGAAAACTGATTTATATCTTCGAGATTCTTACTCTTATCTTTATTTCCTTTAGAAAACTCTACATTCTCTACATGCTCAAACAAACAATTTGTTTGAAAAGAAAAAATCCCTTCTTCCTTAGTGTATTCCTTGGGCATCCCCTTCAACTCTGTGCCTGCAACTGTGATGCAATCCTCTCCATCAATCTTTGGATTGATGAACCAATCTCCCAGCATCCTTAGTTCTCCTTCAAAATCTTTTAGCATTATATCAGAATGTTTCCCTTCTGCTTCTTAATTCTTTCCTTGGTTGACTTCATAAGCCAACTCTTTGTTTACTACAACAACATGTTCTTGTAGTTGGTTTTCATCAATTTAATTGATAAAGGATGTATGTTATTCACCTTGATTATCCTCATCAGGAAATATTGCTCCGTCTTTCTTCAAGTCAAAATTCTGGTGTTGTTTTTTCTCAGTGTTCTGAAAAGACAATCCTTCATATTCTTCTATGATAACTTCAAATGATTTTCCACCTTCATCATTTCTTTGACCTGCAACCATACACAAAATATCATATTCAAAAAAATAAAGATTCCCAGCCTCATTTTCTTCCTCTGTCATCACATCCTCATGCTGATCTAAACTTCCCAAGTAGTTCGTGAGACTCTCAATTGGTCTCTCTTCTCCTTTATCCTCTCCAAGGATATATCCCTGCTCTGGTTCACAAAAGTGAACTCTTTCCTATGTTAGTGACCTCTGTCTGAACTTAGTTGTTATGAGTTTCTGTTCCTTCAATGAAGCATTCAACCTGTGATTTATCTTTGCCTGCAAAATATGCCACTTCACCTTCTTATGTAGAAACCACCTGCATCCTTGGTCTTTCTGACCTTTTTGTAGCAGTTCCGTTAACACATTGAGTCATACTTTCATTAGAACTAACTCTATATTAAACTCCTTGTTATCGCACAAGTTGTACGTTGGGAAAGCTCGAACCAAACCACAATATAGCGATAACTAAGAGAACACCTACCCACTGTCACTTTAGATAGGTATTCCCGTCACTTTAGAGGTGAAGTGATCAACTCAAGGGGGGAATCCCAAGTTACCCTAGGGGGAAATGATATGGAAAGTGAGATGATGAGATGAATGCCCCTATAGGTTGAGTTTCTAAGTGGAGGATGGTTTTGATGGCACATCTACAAAGTGTTTTAAGGTTTCCAAGTCTTTGAGTACCCACGAAGAGTGTTTGTACCTGCCAGAGACACAAGAAAATCCAATTGTACAAGCTACATGTTAGGTGGACGAGAAAGTTAAGCGTTCTGCCCCTATTTGCAGAAATAATATATATATATATATATATTGGCAATAAAATCAATTACTTACTGCATAAATAACCATCAAAAGCATCAAGTATTTATTGGGCAATGAAGCACTAAACATGCAGACTAATTCCCAATACTTTAGCACAAGCTTTGATGGTGAATTGGGGCTACAAAGAGATGTTTTCAAATATTTTTCAGAGAATCCAAA
The DNA here is from genome assembly GCA_000966675.3 of Picea glauca. NCBI lineage: Eukaryota > Viridiplantae > Streptophyta > Pinopsida > Pinales > Pinaceae > Picea > Picea glauca. Next base: position 621,194 of record JZKD02S2329611.1, read on the forward strand.
TGGTTGTATAAAATATTTTCTACAACAACAAATTTTACCCCAAGGAATTAGCTAAATTATTTCCCAACAATAGCCAACATCAAGTATATTAAAAATAGAAACTTTCCATTGGAAAATTCAAACCTTTTGTGAGTTGTTGACTACATGAACGATGTGACTGCCTCGAGATCCCCCTGACAACATCTAGGGTTTCTGATTCTGACCACTATGACCTCTGGCTTAGGGGAACACGACCCCCCTCAGTCCCCGCCACCTCCTGATCTCGCAATGTTCCAAGCCCTGGTCTCCTCTTATTCGAAATCTACTAAGGGAGCTCCTCTTTCCCGTTTTGTAAAAAAGCTGGATGCGATTCCAAAAGTGCCTATCCACTCCCCTTCCTCGAGATCGTTCGTCCTTCGTTTAGCATAAAATGGCCTGATAGAGAAGTTTACGAGACTTTGTACTTCCCCCAAAGAAATGACACAATGTGTGGAGAAGAACTGGAAGAAAACGATAAAAGGGAAGCTTTCTACAACTTTTTGTGGTAAGGGTTTCTATGTTTTTCTCTTTGAAATAAAGCAGACAGAGATTTGATCTTTAGGAATGGCCCATATTTTATGGGTACTTGAGGTATGTATTTGAATAAATGGACTCCATAATTCAGTCTTGAGAATGATATTCCCTCAGCGGTTCCAGTTTGGGTAAGGCTTCCCTTCTTACCCCTCCACTGTTGGAATGACGAAACAATAAAAAATATAGGCAATGCACTAGGAAGGTTCATCGATCGGACCGAGCCACGAGATGGCCTGCAATCATGCACACGTCTCTGTGTAGAAGTAGACATGGAGAAAGGTCTTCCAGAAGAAATCCAACTAACATTAGATGGGTGGTCTTACATCCAAACAGTGTATTACGAACAACTCCCTTTCAAGTGAAAATCCTGTCATGAATACGGGCATTTTGCCAAAAACTACCCCAAGGCGATCTAGGAGCATCTTGGAAATAAGGCACCAGAACAATGGTAGATAAAAAAAAGAAAGAAAGCAATGAACAAGGCAGGTAACCAACAACAAGAATGAAAAATCAACTTCAGGCCTCCCTCGCCAAGCAAAGGGAAATCCTTAATACAAATCAATGATGAAGCTGAAAGCAGTAAGAACAAATATGACCCCTTGGGAAATTTAGAAGCAGAGTTGATTGGTTCAAGAGAAAATACAGAAGATAGTAAACCAGAATAGGATCCTGATCTCACGTCATTCCTAGTGGATCTTGATCCACAAATCCAGGAACCTCTCCAAGTGCAGGAGGACGATAGTCAGGAAGACTCCAGAGAAGAGTTGGATATGGAACTCCCAAATAATGCTAGAGCGATGAAAGAAGGAAGGAAAACAAATAAAAATAGAAGGGAAAAAGAGACCAATCAGGACAAAGATCTAGGAACTCAACCAACTGGGGAGGAAATTCTCAGAAAAGAAAGAAAAAGTTGGAAAGCTCTAGCAACAAAGGGGCAATCTCAGCCCACGAAAGGGGGGGAAACAAAATATAATAGTAAGTAATGTAGACAGTCTCTTGGAATTGCATAGGACTGGGTCAGAGGGAAAAAAAAGAAGAATCCATGGGAAAGCTAATTCGAATAGAAAATCCCCATATCCTCCTAATCTAGGAGACAAAAATGTAGGGAGTTGAGGCCCTACGAGAAATGAAGCAAATTTGGGAAACAAGCAACAAAACAACACTGAATGCTAGAGGCGCATTAGGAGGGATCTGCACGCCGTGGAACACCCAACTCTATAGAGAATAACAAACAATTGAATCTACTCACTGGACGCTGGTTAAACTAAAGAATCTTCAATCAGGTATCATCTACCCTATTTGTAATGTTTATATGCCTAATAATTATTGGGAAAAAGGGAGTGTTGGGATTCTTTATTAAAAATTAAAGAGCTAGGATCCCAAGACAACTGAATTATAGCAGGGGATTTTAATACAACCGTACATATTTTAATACAACCCTACATCAAGGGGAAAAAAAGGAGGCACCATTGTACGAGACCAGTTTAGGGAACAATTAGAGGATCTGATCTCGGAACTAGATCTGTTTGATGTTCATCCCTCCAAAGGGAAATACACTTGTAGAAATAAAAGGCCATGGGTGGGGCACATAACAACAATGCTGGATCATTTTCTCATCCATAACTCTTTACTCTTCCACCCGATTTCCATCTCTTCCCAAATTGTGTCTTGGGGCATTTCATATCATCTCCCAATATCCCTTTCCTTCGTTAATGCCGAAAATATGGGACCCATTCCCTTCAAATTCAATCCAATTTGGTTGGATTTCATGGACGGAACTCATGTGTACATCTGGGAGCAAAATATAAAAAAGGCAAAGCAAACAATAAAGGATTGGGTTAAAGCATCCTTCCACAACACAAAAGGAGAAGTGGAAAGACATAAAAAGAAACTAGAAGCTCTACAAGAGGAAATTGACACTAGTGAAACCCAAACCAAACATCTAGAGCAGGAGAAAGATCACTTTCAAAATTATTTAAGGGTTCTCCATAATGAAGAAAAGGAATGGAGACTAAAATCCAGATCTTTGTGGCTCCAAGCAGGAGACAAAAATACTTCCTTTTCCATAAGTAGACCAAAGAAAGACAACACAAGAACACAGTGGAAAAAATAAAAAAAGCCACAGGAGAAGTAGTAATTTCCTTCGAGGAGATAAAAAAGGAAGCCTCCTCTCACTTCAAAAGTCTCTACACCTAAGATGGAGTAGACAACATAGAGTAAAGCCCACATTTCATGGAACAGATACCGTAGCTGATAAAGGAACAATATAATCAAGAATTGACTAAGGTGGTCATAGAGTTAAAAAAGTTGTCTACCAATTGGATCCCAATAAATCCCCTGGGCCGGACGAATTCACTCTTCATTTCTATCGAAACTGTTGGGAAATTATTAAAAATGATTTACTCCGTATGATCAGATATGTCCAAACTACTTGCAAGATAGGAGGATCCACTAATACCTCTTTTTTTGCCTTGATCCCTAAAGTAAAAAATGCAAAATCCTTTGACTGATTTCATCCCATCTCTCTCTGTAATGTCTCCTACAAAATACTCACAAAAATTATAGCAAACAGGATAGAACATATTCTCCCTAGGATCATTCTCCCAAACCAAGGGGGCTTTGTGGCTAAAAGGAAAATTTGGGACAACATCATTCTGGTGCAGGAGGCCATTCATACCAGTGTTATGAACAAATAAAAAGGAATGATAATAAAAATCGATATGGAAAATGCCTTTGATCGAGTGAAACATGAGTTTCTTTTTGATGTGCTAAAAAAAATGGTTTCAACGACTCATTTGTCTCCTGGATCAAGGCCTTCATTTCGTCCCCTTGGATAGCGCCCTTAATAAATGGGCGCCCAACTCCGTCCTTCCAAGACACAAGAGGACTTCGGCAAGGATGCCCACTCTCTCCAATGTTGTATATCATCATGGCAGAAACCCTGAATAGAAGGCTGGAACATGAAAGAGCCACCATAAATATTCCAGGGCTGAAAATAGCTAGGGGTGTCAGAAGGATAAATAACTCGCAATTTGCTGATGACACTCTTCTTCTTGGAGGAGCTTCACAAACAATGGCTAGAAGATTCAAGCTATTTCTGGATCAATATGAAATAGCTTCAGGGGGACTTATCAATAAACACAAAAGCCAAATCTATTGTTGGAACATAAAAGCAGGTACAATGGCAAGAATTTCCAACATCCTCCAATTCTCTTTCTCAATAGAATGGAAATATTTCAATTACCTTGGCACTCCCATCAGTATCAAATCCCTCCTCGGGGAGGCTTGGCAGGTGATTCTCCAAAAACTCAAAGACTAATTCGAAATTTGGGGAGCAACGTGGATGAATCCAACAAGTAGGGTAGTCTTAATAAAGTCAGTCTTATCCTCCTTCCCAATCTTCCAATTTTCAGCCCTCTACGCACCGGTGGGAATCAAAAAAGAAATGGCTAGAATTATCAGGAAATTTATTTGGCAAGGGGGAAAAGACAATGATAAAAAATTCCATATGGTAAACTAGTCTACTGTCTGCGCCCCTAAAGAAAATGGGAGACCGGGTATTTGGGACCCGAAAAGGATAAACTTAGCCCTGGGGGCCAAGATAATATGGCGTGTAATTACTGGAGGAAACGAATGGTGGAAAAAAGAAATCTGTAATAAGTACCTATCGAAAGTCAGAAAAATATGTCTGGATGTTGTAGACCTTGGTCAATAAGGTTCCCCCATCTGGAAGTTAATTCAGGCATCAATGTCACTCATCCAAAACCACGTCAAATGGACCCCAGGAAATGGTAGAGAAATTAATATATGGGAGGATCACTTCTCAGAGATGGGAGTACTCTCTAGTATTCCTTCTCTGGATCAATTCAGGCTTTGGCTAACCTCAATTGGAAAAACCACTCTCTTTGATATCTCTATTTGGAATAAGAATGGTGCTTGGGAAAACTAGAATCTAGGATACG
>JZKD02S2329611.1:639776-658131 GCA_000966675.3 Picea glauca
TATATACCAAGGAGACATTTTCATTTTGAATCATCTTGTACTTGAACATTTAAGTGGGGTAAAAGGAGGTTGCCCCCTCGAAGAGGCTTATTATCTGAATTTATCTCTTTTTCAAAGCGTGGAGTGCTTTTCCTGAGGTTTTTCTATGCTATATTGATGTTTGTTTCCTAACATGACATGCATGAGGCTGGAAGGGTGACCACATGTGAATGCATGAGATTCTCTCCACTCCACTTGTGTGAGTTAGTTAATAGATGACCACATGGCTAGTTAACTAGGACTAGGTGGCAATTCACTCCCGTTTCTGTCAGTGTGTGTCCACATCTCTCTAGATCACTACTATGATGCAAATTAGTTCATCCATGTAGAGTACATCAATTGTAATTTTTCATTCTCTCATAGTGTGGAACACAATTCTTTCATTCTTTCTCTCCAACTATTCTCTTCTTCTCTCAACTTTGCAAGTTTTGTGTTCATTGTTGCTAGCTAGATTCTCTGTGCAGGTTTCACTACAATTTCACTTTGTTCCCATCATGATATAAACAAATCATACTTTTAGGATCATAGCTTGGAACACACAATTGAGAAAGAGGAAGCAAAAAATAGTTGCACTTTGGAAAAACCATTATTGCAGTTCCAAAGTTAACATAAATTTCTTATTGTTAATATGAAAATGATGTATCTATGGAATTGTTTGAGATGCTCCTATCTCATCTGCAAGGGTCAGTCACATTGTTAATAGACAATATCATTGTCAGGTTCAAACAAACTTGACATCATGCCTTACTTTTGATCTTGTAAGTAACACAATAAACTAAAAATAATGTCCACCTTGTTTTTACAAATCCACTTTATTTGTTAAGTGCTATGGTGAGGACATTTTATGGCTTGTTTTTTTGGCAACTTACATCTTCCACTTTCAAATATCTTAGTGACTAGAAATGCATACAAGTTTTTGTATAGTTTGCTACTCTTTCATTCACCATACATACTTAGCATGTGCTTTTGCTATTCTCAAATATAATTTGTAAAACTTTTAGATTAAAGTTTATAATGTGAATATTGCATTTTCCATGTTGCTTCTTTCTTCTTGCTTGTATTTCAAATCCTTTTGTTCCCAAATTTGTTAAGCATCTTGAAAATAATGTCTTAATAGAACCACCATTATTAACACTTTGAGATTATGTTGTTTCTAACCTCATCTCTTATGAACTTATGATTTGGGATTATTATTATTATGAATTTAGTAATAAACCACGCTATTATAAATTTATGCTTTGATGTGAGATTATTATTATTGTGAATTTAGTAATAAATCACCACTATTATAAATTTATGCTTTAGGTTATGCATTACAAAACAAAGTTATTCATTATTCTCTATTGATATTAAGATAATAGATAATTTTTTTGCTAGAATTTCAAGATACGTGTTTTGGGTATAATAAATTACAACCAAACTTTTGTCGATTTTATGATTTGTGTCATGTACATGTATTGAATTCTATATTTTCTTCATATAAGGCCAAAAAATAACATTGCAATGACATTCTACATGAACATTATACTCTAATATATATTATATTCAAGTTGGTGGTCCGAATATAGTAGCTTGCTATTTCTAAAAGAACCCTTGCTCCAATGATACACATTGTTTTCAGTCACATAGCCTAATTCAATGCAATCTCATATATAAAGTCGTTGTTTTCTACATATTGCATGCTTCATTACTCTTTAGACCCAACGTTTAGACTCGAGGCTTTCCTGAAATCATGAAATCTCCATTTTAAGTAAAAGCATGGGGAATGTAGTCCACATGGTATAGCGCTCGCTTTGCATGCGAGAGGTACGGGGTTCGATACCCCGCATGTCCATATACCTTCATTTCGTAGTTTTCAACCTTTTTCAATGTGTTCAACTTTTCCTTGGTTTAAAATGGGCTTTCTATTTTTGTGTTCAACTTTTCATTGGTTCAAAATGGGGTTTTCTATTTTTGTGTAAAATGTAAGCATTTTTTTTTTAAACGATTGTCTTTTGTGTTCACTTTTCCTTGGTCAAAAATGAATGTGGCTTTTTCAAGATTAACTTTTCCATTTTTTCAAGATAGTCTTTTTGTGTTCAACTTTTCCATGGTCTAAAATGAATGCGGTTTTTTGTGTTCACTTTTCCTTGGTCAAAAATGAATGTGGCTTTTTCAAGATTAACTTTTCCATGATCTAAAAATAAATGTGGTTTTTTCATGATTGTTTTTTGTGCGGTTTTTTGTGTTCACTTTTCCGTAAAAAATGAATGTGGCTTTTTCAAGATTAACTTTTCCATGATCTAAAAATAAATGTGGTTTTTTCATGATTGTTTTTTGTGTTCAATTTTTCCATGGTCTAAAATGAATTGTATTTTCATGATCATGGAAAACAATTAGTAATGAAATAGTTTTTCAATTTGGTAATGTTTATTTATTTGTGTTTGATTTTTTCATGGTTTAAAATGAATGTGGTTTTTTCATGATTGTTTTTTGTGTTTAACTTTTCCTTGGTAATGTTTATTTATTTGTGTTTGATTTTTTCATGGTTTAAAATGAATGTGGTTTTTTCATGATTGTTTTTTGTGTTTAACTTTTCCATGGTTTAATTGTATTTTCATGATTGTGTACAATTAGTAATGAAATAGTTTTTCAATGTGGTAATGTTTATTTATTTTGAAGGTAGTGAAACTTATTACAACTAACTCATTTGTCAATTAATATTGAGAATAGTTATCCGTTACTCTTTATGAATACAGAATGATTTACCATTATTTCAAAAACAACCACACCACCTAAAATAACTTGTAAGTGGTTTGTAAGGGGGTAGACTTTCACTCTTGTCAGATTACTATGGGTTTTGGGTCGTTAACATATTTTCTTGTGTCTAAGGAAGACAAGTTCTTAGCCAGTCAAAAGCAGTTGTAGGTCTTACTCTAGGACTCAAAGGTTGTTTCAACGTAGATAATATCCACATTACTTCATTTCAACTTTTCCATGGTCTAAAATGAATTGCTTTTTCATGATTGTCTTTTGTGTTTTTTTTCCTAGGTTACAAAGCTTAGGGAAAACCCCCAAGTACTTCCCCTCATTTCAAGGATGGTATCTAGGGTAAACCCGTGAATCCTCAGGGCACAAGGATGATCAACAATAGGGCTTGAAGCCATTACAAAAATATACTCGTTATGAGCTCAACATGTCACTTGTGGGAATAGAACCCGAGTGGGGAGGATAACAACATTCCTCCCAACCACCCAAGCTAAACCCAATTGACATATTTTGTGTTGTTTTATAGAATAAGACATTGACAATTATATGAAAGAAGACACTGGTAATTATATAGAAGAAGACATTGATAACTAGAGTAGCAAAATAGTTTTTTCAATTTTGTAACTTTTTGTTTTCTTCGGAGGTGTCAAAACCTATCATAATTGAGTTGTTAGGTAGTGATGATAGTCATCATTTGTTACTATTTGCAAATGCAAGCTGACTCATCACTATTATTCAAGAAAAACCATGCCATCTAAAATAACCTGCTTGTGGTTTGTAAGGGAGTAGACTTTCACTCTTGCTAGATCCCTCTAGGTCTTGGGTCGTTAACTTGTTTTCTTATGTATAAGGAAGATGGACACTTAGTCAATTAGAAGTAGTTTTATGTCTTACTCTAAGACCAAAAGATGATTTTAACATATATAGTATTTGCAAGAAAGACAATGTCCCTTGTGGCCATCACTATGACTACCTCCAATGTGTTCATGTGCTTTCTAATAACATCTAACCTTAATTTCATATAGGAAACTAGTTACCAACTTAATTACAATTTAACCTTTTATCCTTTTTTTTAAGTTTTTATTTTTTTTAAACAAACACTTATAAATTATAAATTCACAATGATAAAAATAAAATAAAAATGCATTTATTAACAAAAATATATTGTATGAAAATATATTATATACATAATATTTTAACATATTAAGAATATATTCAAAATATTCGATTCAATGAAATTATGAATGGTAATTTGATTGAGTGGTTTAAAGTGTTAGATTTATCTAGAAGATACCGATTTATTTTCAAAGATATGATTTATTTCCAAAAATCTCATGCATAATTATGATTATTTATGAAAAGCTTATAAATATTCTTGATCTCAATGGCCCCTTACACTGACCCTTCTTTCATACCCTTATTAGTTATACGATGGGTCATGCCTTCAAGTCACTAGGATTGGTTAGAATGAGGCAAATATGTTGGAGATAGTCACTAGGGCTAGAATGAGCCAAATAAGTTGGAGAGTCTTGATCTCCATGGCCCCCTTACATTGACCCTTCTTTCGTACCCTTATTAGTCATATGAAGGGTTGTGCCTTCAAGTCACTAGGATTGGTTAGAATAAGGAAAATATGTTGGAGAGAGTCACTAGGGTTAGAATGAGCCAAATAAGTTGGAGAGTCAAGGGGAAACTCCTTTCCTATGGTTAAGACGCAATTCCCAAAGATTCTAAAAGCATAGGTGCCCCACATTCAACACCCCTATTTAGACTTGCATAGTGATTTATGTGTACAAATTAACATAAATTAGAGACTTATTGTGTGCTTGAAGACATTTTGAATAAGATGTGCTTCAATAAAAATGATATATTTTTTTCTTTTAAATAAGAAAAATATCTTATATTACGATTTGTTGTAATGTTTTTTTTTTTGAAATCTAGAAGGGTTTATAGTGGAAGTTATTGGAGTGGCTTATACTATAAATCGATCAGTGCTGGTTAGGTAACTTATGACTTAGAAAGGACCGATACATCTGGAGATGCACTTGTTGCATTGTTTTTTTTTTTTTTATCATGGGAATCTGTAACCCATAGGATTGATCTGGGCTAGCCTCGAGATCAATCCTATTTCCTGTCACTATAGCCCAAGGGTATATCCAACAACCCACAAGCTAGATATACCAAACACTTGTGACTTAGCAAGGGCCGAGGCGTATCGAAGCACACTGTAGTGGCTTCTACTATAAATTGGCCAGTGCTAGTTAGGTAACTTATGACTTAGCAAGGGCCGAAACATCTGGAGATGCACTTGTTGCATGTTTTTTTTTTCTAACCATGGGAATCTGTAACTCGTAGGATGGATCTGGGCTAGGCTCGAGATCAATCCTATTTCCTGTCACTATAACCCAAGGGTATATCCAACAACCCACAAGCCATATATACCAAACAATCGTGACTTAGCAAGGGCTGAGGTGTCCCAAAGCCCACTGAAGTGAAAATCTATGGACATTTTGAGATGCACTTGTTGCAATGTTTTGCAACACTCAACAAAACAAAGAAGAGTATCTCTTAAAATGGTAAACTTCAAAGATATAGAGATGTGGAGTGTTATGAGGAAAATCTTTCTATGACATGGGGTAAACCACAACAAACAGAATGACACACATAAATCAACTCTAATCCCAAGTATGCTATATAAATGAAATGCTAACAAGACAAGGTCAAGAGCCTACCTCATTCAGACGTTTCATGAATACCATCGTTGGGCACAAAACTCGAAGCTTTATACCTGCAACTTGTCCTCAACAACCAAGATACATATGCATATGGTGATATATAATTTTATCATATAGATTAACATAATCCATTAACATTCATGAAAATATGCCCATGGAATAATAATTCAAATATTTGCAAGATATCAATTGGACGAGAAAAGAGTATTTCTATTAAAATAATCAGCAGATGTATATATGTGACAAAATTCTGTACCGACACATATTGGAGCCGAGAAACTAAGTCCCTCTAGTTGGGCCTCCACCACTTCAATCCTCCACCAAAGGCAAGCTCATATAAAAGAGACACTGAGTTTCTCCATCACAAAGAAGGAAGAGCTTGGGGGATGAACATTGAGTTCAAACTTTCAAGGATAAAGGGATGAAGATTCAATATGAAGTGAATTTTCTCTAGAGTGTCTTTGTTGTCAAGGTTGAATTCTCTCTCCTCCAAGGCTTGGATGTGGCTCAATTTATAGCCTTCAAATGGAACTGAAGGGTTGAGTCAGAGAGTTTACAATATATGGAAGGTCAAGGATCATGGATCATGTGACATGGCATGGAAACCTAACACAATTTTTAATTTTGAGCACCAAACCCGATGTACGCGGGCTATAGTGGAGCATCCTGAGTATACGCTTATTGTCGAACTGATAGGGCGCGTATATGTGGAAAAATGTTCTTTTTTATCTCTGGAAGTTACAAAAGGGGACTTCAAGTCAGCATAGGGAAATGGAAAGGCCATCCAAGCAAGTTTCATGGGGTGAGGAAAAATCTGTTGTAACAGATGACCCCTAATGTGTGAGGTCAGAGGAGTATCTATGATGGCCAAAATACATTATAATTCCCAGAAGTGGAGTAATGGGAACTCAACTGGAAGTTCTAGTTACTCATGAGAATATTACAATCCATAATGACTTTGTACACACAACTGCCAATCTGAATTACACTGCAAATCCATGTGGAAATATACCAAATAGTTGTTCATAGCCATGAATAGGCAATACAAAGTAGACACATGCCATAGGATTTCATAGTCATGAACAAGGCCCAGTGGAAACCAGTCTCAAAATCAATATGAAGATATTTGTATACAATGGATTACAATCTAATCTCCCATGATCACTGAAGTCATATAGGTACTGGTCCAATGAAAGACAACAACATATTAGGAAAGTCGCTACTGTAAGATTGAGGTTTTCTACACTATCTGCCGAAGGTGCAAGTCTACATCATGTGAATAGAGGAGTTGAGGTCGAACACAATGAGACTTCGTTTGATTACCAGTCATTAAGGTATACCGTTAAAAAAAATGAGACAACCTACCGATAATGAAAGTAGGTATCAAGGCATCGAGTACATTCTTACAAGTGTGAATAAGGGTGTTGAGGTCTAACACTTAAAGGATCCATTGATCATGAGACATTGATGTATTCCCAATTGTTGATGGCAGGAGAACCTACCACTGATGACAACAAGACTTTAGGTACTCATAGGACTCTAGGCATCATTTCCAGAATAGATGAGTTGAAGTCGATGGAAGGATACCCAACGAAAGGAGAGAATTAAGACATCTCTCATCAGTTAGCACGAGGTACAAAGAAATATCTTGATGATTATGAGGATCTCAAATGAATAGGATGTTCACAAACCAATGACCCTATACGTCTCCCGCATGCACCAGATGCAAGTAGTGCATTAAAGAGACCCTCTGAATAACAACCATTGAGAAAGACTTCCGACAAAGGCAAGGAAACCACCAATAAGGCTAATGGAATCCAAGAAACTGTACGAATCCTAATGTGTGAATAGATTTCTTGCCATAGAACACAAATGAAACCCCGAGTCAATGACCAATGAGGAGATGTCGACTGTTGGGTTCAAGGTTATCTACCTATAATGAAATTAGGACCAAGGTGCATGGTAGGACTACAACTTCATGTGACTTTGAGACACACTGAGGGTATGTCCGACATGCAAAGTCAAGAGTTCCGGGAAATGGCCGACACAATCTTATAGACATCCTTTGAACAAGAGCATGAGACATATGGATAACTCAGGAAACATAGACTTGATGATAAAACTTTGTGATGCAGGAGGAATCAACGAACTCTCCATAGGGACTGAAAGAATAACTAGTTGGAGGAGTAAACTTTATGTAACTAGATCATCTTCCTAAGGTCATGCTAAACCCAAAATTTGGATGACGATGGACTCAATTTTTTTTTCTCTATTCAAAGGCGACACGACTGCTGTTGATATGAGATAATATTCTTTTCCCGCCCATATGTTTTTGTCTTTTGCATAGGCAAAGCAATGTTATGATATAGGAGAGGAAACACGTATCACGAGTAAGCCACTAGCTCCAAACACTGGAACATACCTATGCTCAATGTAAGGAAGTGCATGAAGAGCATGGACACTCGGGGGGATGTTTCTTCTTAGGGTACATGGTGTCAAGATGCAAAGGATATAAACAAGGCTCTTCTTGGATAGTGATGCAAATTGCTAAGGAAAGAGGCTTATAACGAGAAAGCGTGAACCAAAAATATGATCAATACTGCAAGCAAGATGATGGAATGCAATTACAACTTAACTCCAAAGAATGTCCTTTTTCGTAGATTTAGTCCCCTAGGTCCGAAAAAGTATAAATTAATACCCAAGAGAAATCTTCTAGCCAATGGTGACTAGAGTATTCCTTTTTCTTAAGTAGCCTACTTGGTCCAAAAAAGGTTTAAACTTACACCAAATAGACGTCCTTTCAAATCCATTTAACAAGTGTGAAAGAGACAAGTTCACTCGACAATATTTTCATTTTTTAGAGAGTCATAAAAGAGCTTAACTAAGACTAGGGGGGAGTCCCATAGGTAAAGGTCAGAATGCTTGTGAGTAAGAATATGGGGTTCAAATGCAAAGTCATATCAGAACTATCAGGAACTCCCGGTTATGCATGGGCACCAAATGGCACAAAGGTTCTAACTAGGGAACCTATGTTTGGTAAGCCTCTACCATTTAATAACAACACTTCTAGTAGCAGTAAGAAGGTTTTGTGTCGCTAATAAATGGGTTCGTATCATATGGATCATAGTCATAGGACAATGCAATAATGAAAAAATGGAGTGACAACCTATCCTATATGCCAGTGAAAGAAAATACCTGCTGAAGTCACAAACGAGCGATATGACGCAAGAAACCGAAAAAACCTGGACAAAGCCACCAAAAACAATTCTTTGCACTATACTGTTAGTCCACGAGGTAAAAAATTAGCATAAACTATATAGAGTGGGTAAAAAATTTCAGACCATTTTACCATACCATTTGAGTTTTTTCACCCACATAGTGCATTTTAGGCCATTTTCCCCTCGATCTTCAAGTGTCGATTGCGGGAGTTACGATCAACGAAATTAGCAACCACCTGGACCAAGTCAGTGCCCAACCCTTTTACTTCAATTTCATTGGTTTGAATTTCAATTTTAGGCCCAAATTTTTGAGTATTAGAGGGAACAAAATGTGAATTAGGGTGTACGCGGGTGATAGTTCATTTGGTAGCGTATACACACCCATATACGCGACTGTTACCATGTTATCCCACCTAGAAGTCCGTGGATAATGTTTTGATAAGATTTAACTAAAATAAATGACTTTTCCTTTGTAGGATGGTGATTGAATGGAGGGAAAGGGAGCATGAAGAGATAGATGCAGTAGTGGAAAGGAATGTAGGGGCCCAAGAAGCTTTAAAAAGATGTGGCCTTTATAAATTTTGGGCTCTCAAAGGAATGAGGCCTCAAGTGAGGATCTAGAGAAAAAGGCCTTCAATATCGATGGGCAACCATTGAGGATTGAAGTGGACGACATATATTTTATCATAGGATTGTCTCCCCGGGGCGAGGTAGTGAATATCAAGGTTCAGGGGACTGGGGGTGGAATGACCATGGAGGAGTACATTGCCACCCATTGTGTTGCAAGAAAAGATAAAGTAGGGATCCAACTCCCAATCAGGGTGATCAAAAACCTGAGTTTAAATATTGTCGTACTTGTTCTTACACGGATCTCGGGGTCGACCTCGTTGCACCAAACATCAAGGCCACTCATGTTCTACGCGGTGGAGTGTTTACGAACCAATGTTTATGATTGGTGTACCTCATTGATGACTAAAATAAAGAGCCAACTCACGGATTGAAAACAAGGGAGAAAGAGAAAGTTCGTATTTGCATCCATTCTGTTTAGTTTTTTCTTTGATCAAGTTCTAGGCTTGAGCCCTAGAGTAGAGGTCATTCCACATGGACCGCGTGATCCGAACATGTCACGGTGGACCGATGTGATGAGGGAACTAGGAGGTGGTAGGGTGCCAACCCCCTACAATGATGAGTTCTTTTTCTAGTGGCATCGACAGGTCATATCCATTGAAGACTAATCTTATGCCGGGATCGAATACAGAGGGGATCTGGATATTCATTTTCCATCAGGTTCCTCCTATTCTGATATTGGTAAGAAATGTTTTTATATATTTCATTTTTTTTTTGTGTTTTTTCAAAAAGAATAAAAAACACAAATATTTTTGTATGGTATCAAGTTTTAAAAAAAATGCTTTGTCATGTAGATGTAGGTTTGCGATGACCAGAAGGATTCCCACGACATTGACGAAGGATCCATGGAGATGAGCACGAGGGAAGAGATGCAGATAGAGTGCTGCAGAATGTGCAGGGGGACTTGTCTCGATTGATGCATAGGATTCCTATGGTTCAAGTGGAAGATCTGCCAGAGGCTATGCAACGATAGGTAGTGGGTGTACCCCGTGTGAGTGTGACTCTTCCAACATCTCGCAAATGCCATAGTGTGCTATCATGATACACATCTAGTGCCACAGGCATAGATGCCATGGTCATATATATACCGACCATATATGTATTTTGAGGGTGTGAGCCCCATTTTGTACTATGACACCATATTTTTTGAAAATATGAAATATATATTTTTTTGTTTTTGGCTTTACTTATATATGTTACAATGTGTACATGCATGAATGCATTTTCTTTGCTTATTTATGTGACAAATTCCAATCTAAAACATAATTATCATATGCGTTAGATACATGATTAGAAGTTCTAGGTATGTGATTATAAGTAAGAAAATCAAAGTATCATTCCAAAATTCGTACCCTTAGGAATCATTGGAGTAGAGTAGGGTCTCGCACACGATAACTACCGTTTAACTGACATACGACTAATTGGGAGTCCAGGTGAACCTCTAAAGACCAAACACCATGTGAAATGGTGTCACATAATAATTCTATAACGACGCTGTACTCAACCACATTATTTGTTGATGACTCTGGACGAACACCACCTGAAGACACCAGTTGACCTTTGGGTGAGTAAATGATCCAAGCGGTGGATGCCATGTTACGTGTATGACAAATGGCACCATCTGTGAATCCTAAGTAAATTGAAGACTCCGTTGACATCTTCCAACCAAGTGAAAACTTGATAAGCAAGCCGATGACACAAAGGAAAAGATATATATACACTAATATGCACTAGTATATAGAAGGTCACGCCCAAGATTGAGGGATTACATGTAATACCTTTTAAGGTAGAGCCCATTTATGGGCTCATCGAATATATTCCCTTCATAATCTTCCAATTCATAGGCTCCTTTCTCTAAAACATGTCGCACAATATAAGGACCGTGCCACATGGGGTTGAAATTGCCTGCCCCCAACGATTCCTTGGCTTGGTCATACAGGAGAACCAAGTCACCCTCAACGCACTGCTGAGGATAGAAAGACCTATCAAACTGAACCTTAACACATCATTTATTTGCTTCGATAGTTGTAGAGGCATCTCGATGCTACTCATCAAGACACTCTAGGTGCACAAGGCGTTCTTCAAGATCAT
This sequence comes from Picea glauca, assembly GCA_000966675.3. Taxonomy (NCBI): domain Eukaryota; kingdom Viridiplantae; phylum Streptophyta; class Pinopsida; order Pinales; family Pinaceae; genus Picea; species Picea glauca. Next base: position 651,235 of record JZKD02S2329611.1, read on the forward strand.
ATGTGTCAGGAAGGAGATCAATTGCCAACTTGCAGGAAGGGATTTCACATTCAATCGAGAGAATCGACTCTACACCATGTACTAACTAAAAATGAGAAAAAAATGGTGGAATTATTTACCGAGGTTTGATATGCCCAAAGTGTAGGGTAAAGCATCAGATTCCAATCAAACTTACTCTGGCTAACAATTTTTTGCGAGATGGTATTGAGAGATTTATTCACCGCCTCTACTTCTCCATTTTCCTGTGGATAATAAGGGGAAGAATGACTGTGCTTAAACCCCAATTTTGATGTTAACTCTTTCATCATTTCATTCTGAAAGTGACTACCATTATTAGTGAAAATCTCTTTTGGGATTCTGAGCTGGGCTATAATTTGGTTGAATAAGAAGGATGCTAGCAGTATTACTATCGAATTTAATGGTAGGCATGGCCTCTTCCCACTTAGTGAAGTAATCCATGACCACAATGATATGTTGATGCCCTCAAGTCGAAGCTGGTTTACAATCCATAAAATCTAACCCCCACTTGGTGAAGGGATCGATGTTGATGACTGGATGAAGAGGGGATTGATGTTGATGACTGGATGAAGAGGGGATGGATGCGAGCACATTTTCCGAGCGAACACCTGGAAAGAGTGACACTTCTTGACCACTTCAACACAATCTTTAAAAATTGACGGCCAAAAATAATTGTCGCAATGTTTTTTGGGCTGTCGCCAGCCCAGATAAATGACCACCACAAGCCCCACTGTGACAGTCATTGAGATCCAACTCAGCTTCCTCATGAGTCAAGAAACGATGAAAAATATTATCTATTCCTCGTTGATACAAAGTATCACTGATGATAAGGTAATTTTTAGCCTGATGACATATACATCGTCAATCGTCTCTCGACAAATGCTGGGATAGATTCAAGGTTTGAAGATAGATTAGAATGTATCGATACCAGGGGTCCAAATATGAGATAAGGAAGATATGTTCATCTGTGAACGATTCATCGTGAAAAATGTCCTCATCAAGTTGAGGGAAGTCTGATATGAACTCGACAAAAACTAGCGATTTCTTAGACTTCGCCGAAGAAAAATCAAGATCAAATTCTTGCAAAATAACAATCCACTTATTGTATTTCCCCCCTATGATACACCTGGTGAGGATGTATTGAAATGGATTGATATCCACAACTACGATAGTTTTTCAAAGTAATATATAATGCTGTAATCTTTGAACTGCATGTACGACGACCAATGCTAGTTTCTCTATTTGAGAGTATTTAAGTTCAGGGCCCACTAAGTTTCGACTGAGATACTAGAAAATGCGCTCATGGAGCTCATTGTCCTCTTGAACTGGAATCATACCAATCATCCCTTTAGAAGAAATGACATAAGAAAATAGTCTCTATTGTAGTATGGAGGCTTCAACATAGGTGCCAATACCAAGGATTTATTAAGAGCATCAAAGGATTCCTGGGCTCGCTCATCCCATATAAATGAAGTATTCTTCTTCAAAAGATACATGAAACCATTAGTTAAATTGGCATAGTTCACTATGAACCGACACAAGAAGTTATCCTTCCCCTGTAAACCTTGAAGTTGTCAAATGTTGTGCGGGGGAGGAAATCAAAGTATTGCCTCAACCTTCATAGAATATACCATGATCCCATGCTCAGATACTAAGAATCCTAAAATACGGCTAGAACTAATGCATAAGAGGCACTTGTGAGGGCTCAAATAGATGCGATAGTAACGACATCTCTCAAATACTAATCAAAGATGAGTGGAGTGATCTATTATCTTGCAAGAGTGATAAGCGAGATCATCGAAGTAAGCTTCAACAATATGCTTGAGATTGTGAAAAGAAAAGGTCATGGCGCATTGGAAGGTTGCTCTGGCATTTATAAGGATGAAGGGAATTTTTCGGTATGAAAAAGTACCCTAAGGACAAATAAACGTCGTCTTATGTTGATCCTTGTGTTTGATTTGAATTTGATTATACCCTCAAAATACGTCCATAAAAGAAAAGACTTCACTTCCTACACACTCGTCAAGAATCTAGTCAATGAAAGGAGTCAGGAAGTTTTCTTTAGGACAAGCCTTGTTCAGGTCTCGAAAATACATACATACGTGAATGGTTCCTTATTTTTTATTCACGGGAACGGGGTTGGAAACCCATTCAGTCAAGGGAACCGTGTAGATGAAATCAACATTAAGTAGATTCTCTTCCTCTGCCTTAATAGTAGGGGCTTTCCTAGGATTAAAAACTCTAAGACGTTTTCGAACAGGTCTAGCATCCGTATAAGTATTGATCTCATGTTTGACAATGATGGGGTTGATCCCTGGAATCTCTTCGTATGACCAAGCGAATACATCACAAAATTCTTTGAAGAGATGGGTTTAGATATGGATTTATCAAGGCGAACAATCTTTACCGATATATATGATCTCAACTTGGACAGGAATTCGAGATATGTTGATCGTGACGGTAGGAGAAATATTCACCATGTTTCCTTCGACATAAATACCATGCATATCTAGTGGAACCATAGCGTGACCAACCCTCTCACTCAAGGTAGATATAAATTCATCCTGTTCGATCTTAACAAGATCTGGGAGGAAAGAGGAGCGATGATGCATATCATCCCAAGGCCTATCGAGACCATACATGGCCTCTAATATGGCTTCATCCGAGGGTAAAGTATCATCGAGGAAATCATGTGAATAATAAGATTGGACAACCCATATAAGCTCGAGAACAAGATCCTCCTCGTTTGTCTGCGAGGAGAAAGGATCCAGGTCAACAATATTGTTAAGAACATATTGATATGCAATTTCTACCATTGATAGTGGAATTGCCATCCCAATGTGCTACTAACCTTCACATGACATAGTCGGGGAAGGTAGGGTCCAAGGGTCGTTGACATACGAAGTACAGAAAGGAACAAACCTCATCGACAATGAAGACTCACTGGAAATGGCATGAATGTGATGAATTGGTGCCACAAAATCAAAGCTACCCATGAGAGTTGAATACATTCCAACACCAACATCCTCAGTTTTTGGCTGATAATTTTCAATCACAGGGATCGAAGGTCCAAATGATGCACTAGTTGATTAATCACCGCTATTTTCTCTTCACGAGGAAAATACAAAGTGCAAAAAATGGACGACACAACTGCTATCATGGCATAAGTCCAATTACATCCTAGAAGTAAATAATAGTTGAGAGGCACATCAAATACCTCTACATCAACCTCCATTGTCTTTCCACCTAAATGGACAGAAAAAGCGAGAAGAATTCCGTGGGGTCGGAACAAATTCCCATCAAAAGTGGTCAACATAGTTGTAGATTGAGATAGAGTCGGGGAGACAATGGCTATACAATAGGTTAGGGACATCACACATGTCACATCACCTTCATCAACTACAATGCGTTTGATGGTAATCTTCATGTACTCCACATGGATTTGAAAGGCCACGTGGTAAGGTAAGAGAGGCTTAACATCTGTGACGTCAAAATTAATAACCTTCATGCCACACAAGTCTAGAGCTCCTAGAGAAGATAACGAGGCACTCCTTTATGAAGGACATTTTCGGAGCACCTCCAAAGCCGACATCACACTAGGGGTTTGAGCCAGATATTCGACAATCGAATAATTCTAGGCATCTTTGGCATTAGGATTGTGGGAAGAGCGTTTCAATACTCCTTTCAGAATACGATGCAGAGGTTCCAACTTTTCGATCTGCAAGGGTGTTTCCAGAGGGGGAGAAGACTCTGGAACTACAACAGTCTATGAAGAACCGTAATAACGATATTGAGTGTCTAGATCAATTTGAGACTTGACCATATTGACACATATATGGTCACCTTCATGTGTCGAGGGGTTTTGACGCCCACTCGATGCATTTCCAGTGTTAGAGGCCCCCGAGGCCATGCCTTGATTATGTGGAAATGGATTGGTCAACACAACGGGTGGCTGTGATAAGAGTGTTGGGATCTAAAGATGTCCTAAAAAAAAACTCTATGCATCAGCCAAAGGTAGGCACTGGCACAATCGTTTTACTTGTTGCCTACGTAGGTTCTTACCTTCCATTTTCAATACCCAGCCTCCAGAGATGTAACACCTGTAAAGGAACAACAATCGTAAAAGGGAACGACAATTGATTTATTCAAATGAACAACACTACCTCCAAAAGGAACGACAATTGTAACAAGGGAACAACATTCGTTATATTGGGCCGAACTAATGTTGAATTAATTGCATTGTAGTAATTGCCCAACTATCTAATTTGTCAACTCGGGGTTTGTAAACTGACGAAGCACATGCAAAGTATATGCAAGATTGAAGCATAACTAATCTAATCTAATGTTTAAGCTACGACTGAAATTGAATCATTAATCTAACACATGACTTGGAATTGAAATTAATCTAGGAATGGGAAATTGCATGAAGGAAACTAATCTAGGAATGGAGAACTACATGAAGGAAGAACATATACAACATGTGAATAGTTGAATGACACAACAACATATGTGAGCTCACGCAAATGAAGCAATCTTACATTACAATAATCAAATCAATCTTCATAACAAAATGAAAGCATGGAAACAAAAAACCATGAATCAACGCTAAGAATCCCTTTCTCTTTCGAATCATAAGGACTACCAAATAAGTCTAATTACATATTCTAAATTGAATCCTAATTCTACTTGAAATCTCATGAAGAGAGAGCACTCTCTTTTATACATGAGAGCCTTGAAGATAAGATAACCATCTCATTATTACAGATCCACTTTTCTCTCAACCTATATCCCATTATTACAAAATATAGTACCTTCAAATACTCACACATATCTCTCATATATCTTGGATAAGATATTCCAACCAAATCTCCATGATCTTCTTCTTGGAATGGGCTTGAATTATCTCCTCAAATCTTGAATGGTGGAGGAAGTATTCGAGAAGTTTTTTTGAATTAATCCTTCACATATTCCTACACATTACAAAGCTCACACATATTTGAGATATATATGAAAACATGTTGATTTTCTAACATTTAATCACAAATTCCTTTTAAATACTAAAATGAATAAAGTGGAGAACAATAAGGTGAAACCCAAGTATATTTATGGAAATGATATCGTGAAAGGTTAATGGGGCGATGAAATGTGAAGAATGATGAAGGGAAAGGTGGATGAAAATAGGACATTTTTGAGCCCCAACAAAGAGCCTCGAGGCTTCCTAGATTTTGGGGCATAGGTGTGTAAGGTGATCATATTTACAAAGTTTACAGGGAAACTTCACCTTTCGTTTCTCTTTCTTTCCCTCACCAACATTATTATTCGATCTATCATTGCTAGTGTCACCCTTAGCTTTGTTATTATTTCTCCCACCCTTACGATTATTACCTCATCCTTTCTTTCTATTCCTTCCTGGTTTCTGGATACCATTTGGGTTGGTCGATGACTATACATAATACACATCTGCCGACTGAGTGGGAGTGGAGGACGAAGCCAAAAATTTTCCTGCTACATGATGTCTTAGAGACAAATATGTCAACTGGTTTGTCACCAAATTTGTAAACTTAGCATTTGCAGAGTCTATGATGCCATCGACATGAGGCCCAAGATTTTGTCTAGGGTCATAGTTTGACCGCGGTGTGTCAGGAAGAATTTCATACAACATCCCAGATTGAGCATATATGAGGTCTAATTGCTAGGCTTTGTAGATAGCATTTTCCTCAAATGTTACTTCAGATGTAGATACATCCTTCAAAATATAAGGCAATAAGGAATTAAGGAACCATTCCAATAGAAACTTTGGAGGAATGTAGGCTTTGATCAACCTCTTTCGTCTACGCCACTCTTGGATATGATCTGAGATATGCATGGCTTTATCTTGGCGGAGGGCCGACAAAAGTTCTACGCCGACATCATAACGAACTGACAAAAACAAGTGGTTGAGAAAGACCAAAACCATATGATTAAAATTTCCTTATGTTCCCCCCGACAACTCAATGTACCACTTCACGACGACCCTCATGAGGGTGCATTGAAATAGCCTCAAATGAATAGAATTGTCATTCATGGAATTAGATGAGAACCAAAGTTGAAAAGTAGTAACATGAGCACCCATATCCTCGCCAGTATTTCCTTCTAATTTTGGAATGTCTGAAGGAAGCTTGGTGGGGAAGGGGGGCCATGATGTATCATGACGCACTGGGTCATTCATTAATTTTCACAAATCTGGTAGATTATGCGTGGCTATAAAAGGGAGTCAAGGTTGCGACGTATGAGCCCATGCTCCTAAGAATGATTGGTGTTGAGAGATTATAGGCCATCCAGGGTTCTGGTATATACCATGGCCCTGTCTGGTAGGGTAATATCCTCCAAATTGATTCATAAAAGGATGCATGGGCATCATTGTTACACATCAAAATTACTCACTTTGATAGTGTCGCAAGTGTCGTCATTACAAAGGTCGCAAGTGTCGCATTTTGCTCACAAGGTCGCAAGTGTCACATGTTGCTCACAAGTGTCGCAAGAAATCATACTGCCATGATGCCTATGTCGTGCCTATAACGACATGAGAAAGACACTTGAAATACCTCAAACATTTGATTTGGAAGAGGAGAAATGAGTCTACAGGCTTGGCAACCTTTTGCCATATGAAAGCACCTCAAAAAATGAGTTTTGGAGAAGAGCGCTCCCCCTTACACTATCTCAGAGCACCGACGCTCCCCCATACACTGTTAGGGAGCGTTATAATGCTCCCCTGGCCCTTTTGAGGGAGCGCTATAGATTTTGAGAGCGTTGGCGCCCCCTAAAGCTTACTAGGGAGCACTACAATGCTCTGATGGCCCTTTTGAGGGAGCGCTACCTATTCTGGGCGGTCGTTAAGCT